>JAHWFO010047584.1:303008-323961 GCA_023313115.1 Rhysida immarginata | reverse complement strand
AAAATCTGTATTCAATTTAAGGCTATGGTCACACGCGATGATTTAACTTCACTCGTCACAAGTCGTTAAGTTCTCAAAGTCGCGTGCTCGTTAGTTTGTTTTACAGTTTGAATTTTATAATTTTTACTTAATAAAGGCTGTACGTGGACTGGCCTTTCGTTTTACGTCACTCTACAATTCACGAGCTGATGACGTTCGCGTATGCGAGCATCGTGATTCCGGGGTAGGCACTCACGTTCGCGTTGCTTCTCGGGCATGCTTTCTCAATGATGTGTCCTCGATGGCTTGTTTTTCTGTCTAATTACACTGATTTTTACTTTTAAAGGTTTGTCACGGGGGTGTTTGTTCGTTTCACTGCCCTTATACGATGTGTTGCAAGGTGATAGATGTAGCGCCTGTGTGTTCTCAAGCTTGGGTGGTGGTGGTTGCTACTTGGCCACAGATGCTGGGGCGCTGTTGCTCAACGCGTTCGTTCATGGCTGCATTGTCCGCGTGTTTGTGTTTGCTAAAAACACTGTGTCTTCAGCCTAAAGATATATTTGTGATATATTTTTCTGTGCTTTGTTAGTGTTATCCTGCTCTTTCATCGTTTTGTTTTTGTTTTTTCTCCTATTTAAATTCTCTCCCGCTAACATATTTGCACACCGTTGATATCAAAGTGTTCGCATGAAGCTAATTTGCTTTCGACGCGCAGGCTAATTCCAGCTAAAAATATACGTAATTCAGGGTGTTTGAAATACGTTTGTTTGTGCTGCATTGACGTTTTCACAGAGTTTTTTATCAAATTAAAATCTGTCGTATTAACAAAACAAAAACGTACGTACTGGTTATCACACAATTTGGCCGGGCTAGGCTTAGCGTGTTCGAGAGGAGTACAGCACCGTTTGACACTACGGTTAGTGTTCAAGCTATTCTGGGCTAAAATTCTTTGCGTTTTCTAGCACCGGTATGCGATATACGTTTTGCTTATGATGCTTCAGTGTTCCCCCATTCGTTTTCGTGCTTTTTTCACGACTAAATTAAAGCCTGTCCTATTTATAAAAGTGTACGTAATTCTTATCCCACAGGCTGTACGAAGCCTAGCGTATCCGAGCCGTGAACAGCAACGACAACAGATGTATTCAAGGCTCACGCTAATCTAAGCTAAAAAACCTTGTCTCTTCCGTAGGGTTGCAGCATTTTGCTAATGTAAAATGGAGTGTTTTAATTTTAATACAATAGCATTATTGTTTCACATGTGCGGTTGGACTTGTTCATTTCTTAGTGCTCGCGGTCATTTGTTACCTTGGAAAATTTATCTCCACATTTCCATCTCTTTTTTTCTGTTTTGCATTGATTTCTTATAAAAATAATTACAAATAATTACTGATTGCCTTTTTTTTCCTATAATTTTAATTGACGTGCTAAAAAATATAAAAAAAAATAAATAAAACAAAATTCTGACTTTAGTTTTAATGTTTTTAGGCTCGTACAAATGTTAAATTTTCTAAGTTAATATGCATGGCATAATAAACGTTTAAGTGCAAATTTCGTTTTAAGGTATTACAAGTTTACATTTTTGAGGGACATAAGTCAATAGTGTTACTTATTAAAGTAGGCTTCATTACTCTTTTTTCTATTGTTTGGTTATATTGGGTTCTTTTGTTTGTAGGCAAGGCAGCGAAATTGTAAGACAGGGGAAGAGTTTGAGGTCTTCTCTTTCCTTGCTTGGTTTAAGTGGATCATAGGTCTATCATATAAGCAGGTCGCTCAGTCGCTTGCACATCCTTCCTCCTAATTTCTGCCCGCACTTGGCGTGGCAAACGCATTGTGAACCACCTCAAACAATGCCCGCATGCAGCTGTGGATACCGAAGGTTGCTTTTAGCAACACATTGCTTTGTTGACTAAGAATGGTTAATGTAATGATAGCCCCAATAGACAGATAATTGCGTGCCTATCTATCCATCGGTGACCCCAATCTGACTAGATACAGTTGCATTCGTTTCGGGCCTTGTTACTCTTTCGACTGAAATTTTGTTTTAATCAAATTTTTCGTTCTCTTTAACATCAATTTACTGTTTGTTATTCTTTCGTTTCCGTCCAGGTGAATCTGTTTGAAAAAAGAAAATTGTCTTTCAAGGGTTCCTTTGTTCCGTTTCTCTTTGTGAGTTCACGCTTTTATGTGAATTTATGCTAAAAATTGTGTGTTTAAAATTACAAATTTTCCTGTTTTTCAACACTATCGAGGTTATACGGGTTTCTCGTTACTAATATATGTCTGAATTGATTTGCTGTAATCGTTTAAAAATGCAGCATTTCTCGTTGTTTCAATTCAATATGATTAACACCTTAGCTTCAGCGCTCGCTCTCTCTCTCTCTCTCTCTCTCTCTCTCTCTCTCTCTCTCTCTCTTTCAGGGTTTCTCCTTCCTTAATATCTCATAAATACAAATGCTAAATGACATCTTTTCCTCAGGTGTACTTGTCAACGCATACAATTATACAATGTTTATGCTACAATTCCGTTTCTCTTTTGACACAAGTCACACTTGCACGTATTTTTATTTATTTATTTATTTTTTCTGTTTTCCTGTGCTGATTTCTTACCATCAACAGGGTGCAGTGAGGATGACGTGAGTTGAGACATAGGTCAAATACACGTTTTCCTATTAATGTTAGGCATTCGCCCTGGTTAAGACAACCATTCGCACCTCTTCTTTTAAGTTTCTATGATTTTTTATGATGATTTCATTTACTCTTGGCGTTGGTGAATGTTCACATACGTTTATTACCGTTACGGTTCACCAGTCGTTTTGCGCGTGCATTCGTACTAACATTGTCTACACATTTCGACAGCAGCAGCAGATAACCTGATATTGTTAAAAGATTGCTCTCCTGAAATTAATTAAACACAGTTGTCGATTCTTCAATTCAACTATTCTTTTTACTTTACTATTCTTTGGACCGAAACTTAGGATAGTTTATCTTCTTTGCTGTTGATTATTTCACCAGTATATGTAAAGGTGTAAGTAGTGGGTTCCTATAAACAAATGTGTACATAACGGTTCTCAGTCACTTGGGCTGTGTGTACGGTGTTTGGCATGAACCGAGTTGCAGATCCCTACTAACTGCGTTTTTGAGGTAATCCATGTTAAAAAATAGGCGTGTCTTCCAGTTATGGTATGTGAAATATGCTGCCTCATTAGTTTCAAGGGTTATTCGGCTAATTAAACTCTGCCTCTTCGTAAATTTTGTTGGCACATTGTTTCAGTTGACTACTGATAACCCGGGCTGCTAATTTAGCGGGTTGATATCGCAAACTTTATAAACACCGTTTCTCGCTATGTATGTTTAATTTTCTTCTACACTCTATGATTTCTGATTGTTCCGTTTGTTGTTTGTATTTTAAATAATTTTATCCCACTCACTCAATGTTTACTCTTTTAAGGGCGTACAGGGATAGTGTATTATAGGTATCATTCTCTACACGCTTTAAGCTAAATTTAGGTTAAAATATCACTATGACATTTTTCCGTAACTTGGTCATTTGTCCTAAACAGTCCAGTGGGTAGAACATCAGGTTATCATTCGCGGTTTGAGTGATGGTTTGAGTTCGATTCTATGTGACTGTAGGGCCCACATTTTATTCAGACAATCCCTGTTTTTAACGGGGTAGACAGTTATTGTTAAGGTCAAAAATCGTTTTCCTTTTCCTTTTACCGGAGTTTTTTACAATTTTCGACGTCATTAAAAGTTGTTTACGACTTTTGGTTCCAGACTGACTTACGTTTGACAGGCATGAAATATGTTTGTTTGTGGTTCATATGACTTGTCCCACTTTTAGTTTCACTGAATTTCCATCCCGTTAAAGTGTTTCTTTTTCGAGAAATGAGTACGCAAGTTCAAGTATTACATAGGCCACGATGGAGGTCATCTAAGACAGCATCTGATACGATAAATGTTCGCGCTAAAAAGGCACCGCGTCTTTCAAACCGCGTACGTGAAATACGTTTGTTTATTTGAGGTTCGTATTAGGTGTGTCATTAAGTCACATTGACCGTGTTAGGTGTTTCATTAAGTCAGCAGTTGTTACGTTAAGTGTACGTGCCAGCTGCACTAAAAAGGTATTTGCGTTTTTCTGTCAGGGTACATGAAATACATTGCTTTGTACTCCATTGTAGTTTCCCTATTAGTTTCAAGGGGTTTTTTTTTCTACATCTGTGAACGGTTTATTCTAGACAACTGAGTAGTCAAAAACTTCTTCATGGTGACACAAGTTAACGGCATTATTATTATAAATCTTATCTTGAACAGTCATTCCAACACTAAAGTTTTAAATTTGTTTGACACTTTCATTCTCCAATTCACCTTCAGGCACACAAATTCATTAATGGTGCGTGAACTACAGTCATTCAACTCACACGTACTAATATTAATTTTTGACGTACAGAATTTATACTGATTCCGCACGCGTACATATACTGAATTTTTAAGCCAAAATTTCATTCATTAAGTCACAGTGTTCTATAAAATTAAAGTTTCACACGGTTGGTCGGCTGGTTGGTTTGTTGGTTGGTTGATTGGCTGGTTTGTTATCTAAAGTTTGAAAACATTACATGCAATTCACCAAATTACCAAACACTGTCACACATATTACTATTTATGATGTTGCATGGTTGTAATTCTGCAACCAAGTGTGAATCTATTCACGACTGGATGGTAGTATTCACTTTGCTACAATCTCTCTAATCCGGCCGCGTTATGATGTAGTCAAGTGTGCGTGTATGCGACAAAGTAAATATCTTGTTTTAACAGCCCGGGAACAAACGTTCCCCAAAGTCAAAAGACAACACTTTTATCCAACAGTGTAGTTAAGGTTTAACATCCACTATGTCAGCGATACAGTTGAAACATGATTTCGTTCACAACACCAAACACTAGTGTATGGACAGTAAGAAATACGACAGGTTTTCATTTTATGGTACATTTCACAATTAAGCTCGAATTAAAAATACAAACAAAAAAAGGTCTTTCTAACGGGCGCGCAAAATACTAGCGTCTATGGTTCACATCCTTAGTACAAACTATTCTTAGGGCCGTCATCTTGTGCAATTGTTCAGGCGTAGTGAATGTTTGAAATGTGATACAGGAAATCCATCCCCCAAATTTATCTAACTTTTATACGCTAAACTCGTTAGCAACAATTCAAATCTGATCATGGTCCAATTGGGATTAAGAGTTTCAATATTTAAAAGTTGCAAATTCAATCACTCATCCAAACACTAAACAAACAAACAAATTCAACAGGCAGCACTTTCATAGACAAATCAAAGTACTTGCGATAATCATGGCGTTGTCCAAGTCATTTTTTATCAACTGTAAGGATCAGAACTCAACAGTCATAAATTATTTCTAAGGGATAAGATGCCAACATTTGACACACTGTGCAATAGCTCACGACGGTAATAAAAATAATCATAATATTCAACAACTCATCTGAACGCAACGATAGTAACTATATCGTGGTATATAAGATCTGTAGAGACTGGTAAAGGGACAGCGATACAACTTGACCTGTGTGCGAAAACGGAGGTTCAGGTGTATTTCTGTGAAAACAAATACTAGCTGAAATGTAAGTCTGCGAATAAAATTTCTTGTCCGTGTCGAGACAGACAAAATTTTCGCAAGAGTTTACAAAGCCTATTATGAAGCAAATCTATTTTAGTAGGAACTTTAGTTCAAAATCCATAACACACCGTTTTTGTGAATGTGGAATTTCTCCATAGACGGTTTTTGTGAATGCAGAACTTCTTCACAGACAGTTTTTGCGAATGCGGAATTTCTCCGCAGACAGTTTTGGGAATGTGAAATTTCTCTGCAGACAGTTTTTGCGAATGCGGAATATCGCTACAGACAGTTTTACGAATGTGGAATCTCCCGGTAGACAGTTTTACGATTACGGTATTTCTCTTTAGATACTTTAGTGATGTCGATATTTACCGTTAAGTCGTTTTATCTTACGTGAAATAACAACCAAATAAACTTGTCCCCATACCACTTTTTAATCCCCACCCACAAATGATTTATTTCGAGGATAATTATCCATTTGTGCGTGGGTTTTATTATCAATGTAACGCATTATTTTTAAAATTTCCTCATATCTGTTCATACAATGCAAGGCAATCAACCACAATAATATACATGCAGTAGAAAGTCGTAGCAAAGATCCTTTCTGTATGTGGGGTGACGATCACTCCATTATCGTTGTTAAAGAAATTTCAATGAGCAAAAGACGTCGAGGTATTTATGGTGATATCAGACAATAGCTTTTTTATTTACGTGTTTATGGGATGCATGTAGGCTCTAAACTGAAATATCAGGGGTTTTTAGAAATTGAGGTCTTTCCATAATTTACCAACACACAAACTCAACAAGGCAGGTAATAAATGCCGCACTCAATTAACCACATGGGGTTATTCATCAAAATTACCGATGGTGCAAACGTGAGAGGTTTCAAGCGGATTCAATGCATAAAGTACCGGGGTAAACGCGGTCTTGCGTAGTTGATCAGTCCAAGCGTACGGCGACCACAGCTACCCCGTGAACCGGTCGCCGGCCATGGGTTCGGGCCACCGACTAGACGTCTGTAGCGATAGTCCGCATTCGCAAAACTGTCTGCAGAGAAATTCCGCGTTCGCAAAACTGTCTGCGGAGAAATTCCGCATTCGCAAAAACTGTCTGTGGAGAAATACCGCATTTACAAAAACTGTCTGCGGAGAAATTCCGTATTCACAAAAACCGTCTATGGAGAAATTCCACATTCACAAAAACTGTGTGTTATGGATTTTGAACTAAAGTTAATACTGAAATAGATTTGCTTCATTCAACATTCAAAATAGGTTTTGTAAACTCTTGCAAAAATTTTCTCTGTCTCGACACGGACAAGAAATTTTATTCGCAGACTTACATTTCAGCTAATATTTTTTTCATAGAATTACACAAGTCACGTTGTATCGCTGTCCCTTTACCAGTCTCTACAGATCTTATATACCACGACATAGTTACTATCGTTGCGTTCAGATGAGTTGTTGAATATTATGATTATTTTTATTACCGTCGTGAGCTGTTACACAGTGTGTCAAATGTTGGCGTCTTATCCCTTAGAAATAATTTATGACTGTTGAGTTCTGATCCTTACAGTTGATTAAAAATGATTTGGACAACGCCGTGATTATCGCAAGTACTTTGATTTGTCTATGAACGTGTTGCCCGTTGAATTTGTTTGTTTGTTTGGTGTTTGGATGAGTGATTGAATTTGCAACTTTTAAATACTGAAACTCTTAATCCCAATTGGACCATGGTCAGATTTGAATTGTTGCTAATGAGTTTAGCGTATAAAAGTTAGATAAATTTGGGGGATGGATTTCCTGTATCACATTTCAAACCTTCACTACACCTGAACAATTGCACAAGATGACAACCATAAGAATAGTTTGTACTTGTCACATGTATTTATGGCTAAATAAGGAGTAGCGCAGTGGAAATATAAACAACATGCAACAGCACACAATGTAAGATAATAAATGATAAAGTTTATTGAAAATTATAAGTAAAAATGACTATGAAGAAACCAAGTGGGTCCCTTTTTGCAAAAACAATCAACACTATTCACAAAAATAAATACCTACTAAACAAGGTTAAATATGAACCGGTTAGCCTTTACCCGCACCTCCGTGCGAATAATCTAAAGCTAAAAGATTAACCTTATACTTAATTTTAAACTTCAAGGCACACCAGCCTAAAAGTAAAATACTTCGAAGGCTCAAACGTAAGCCTTTACAATAACAATTCAGCTAGCAACCAACACAAAGCTTACAAGCTAAATAAATGAATACGGCAATTAATGTCTAAACGACCAAAAACTGTAATTACTAAATTCACATAAAAGAAATAGCTTAAACCGCCACTTTTGAAATGGCAGGGCAGATGGTATTGCCTCCACAGGTTTATAAGATCTGAAAAGATCTTCAGGTGGCATAATGCTACACCCAACGTAAAAAAAACGCCTCTAACGAGGCAACATGAACTTGGCCCACAGCTTTCGCTGGTCAGAAGTTACCTTCTGACACCTACTCGCTTTGGCCACCCGAGTAGGCAAGTGGAAACAATTAGCTTATTAGCTAGCTAATTAAATTGCTTAACACTAGACACTGACATAGGTCAAAATAGGAATAGCAACTTAACTGGGGCAGTCACTAAAACCTTTTAACAAAGCCAAACTTACATTCATTTGCTTTAAACAATAAAACAAACAAAATGTCAAACATGCACTTAAACATATGACATCCAAAAGGAATCAAAAGCACAGTCAAAATGATTAATACTTTACAAACTAGTAAATTTTTATGACACTAATAAGAATACACACGCATCACAATGCGACACGCTCGCAGACAAAAGTTCCAACTGCGATAAACGTAGTAGCGGATAAATCTTATTATAAAAGTCACATTCATGATAAAGTTCATAGTCCGGGGAAAGTCAAATAGTTATGATAATACCAGTGACACAGTATTATAGCACAAGCATTGATAACCCTTTTAAGGCGTACCAGTTTTATATAGTATGGATACAAAATAAAAAGTTCCAGAATCACTTGGCACGATTCAGAGCTCAAACGTCACATGAAGTCTATATAAAGAAATATCACAATTAAGACAATATTTCAGAATAAGTTTAAATAGAAATAACACGAAATACCAACGTTAACAAAAATGGGTAAATACGCAATTTGATTAAGAACTTATTTCCTTCGTGAACTGAATGACACTTCACTCCACTTAATAATAACGAAACCAAAATGGGCCTTAAGATATGCCGCAGGGCCAAAGCCCACACACTTGAGTGCACTTATACACGTCACGGCGACTTAGCTCAGAAAATGTTTACTTAATTAGAACGGCTACACAGCCTACTGTAATGGACGCACTTACTAAGGCAAATCCCTGGTCGGAGACTGAAATACTCCGCACACGGGGAAGCAAGCCAAACACCAACGACAGGCACTTTTCACGATGCGGACTCTTACGATTTGCGTCGGCGCAAATCTCCGCCATCTGGGCTTCTCCGCATGGCAAGGCATTGCATAGCGAAACACACGCCGCCTCCGCAGACGTCTCCGTCGCAGCAGCTTGAGGACGAGCCTTCCCCTTCGGCGTGCCGATAATCAAGCCATCTCGATGGCATCCAGCAGTCCTAGACTGGAGCTTCTTTTCCCTTGAACGTTGCTCGGTCATCCTCTCTCTCCCTCTCTCACTCCATCTCTTGTCTTCCTTCGAGCCCGCACTCGCGAGGGTCGCTCTTCCCTGATTGGTTCCTGCGTCCTGATGTCTTGAATGACGATGACGACGTCGACTCCGTTTTCGCCCTGAATTGTAAATTATTCTAGAGCGAAAACGAACGTCACTGTCACCGGAATTATTAATATTATTAAAATTCCGTGACAGTACTAAAGATGTATACCATAGAAACTAGTATTTTGCGTGCCCGTTAAAAGGACCTTTTTTTGTTTGTATTTTTAACCCTTTTAGGACGGGAAAATTTTGATCAAAAACGGGAAAATTGCGCTAATTTATTCAAAAATTTTTTCTAGCCAAAGTATATCTATTTATGGCGAATTTTTTTTTGCATAGCTTTTATTGATGTTTAGGCCACTATATGAAACAGTGTATTTTATATTATGTGCATAATTTATTTTTAAAAATAACTCTGAAAAATACAAATATGAGTAAAGAAAAATTAATCTTGTTTTAATGAATTTTTAGAAAAAAAACGAAAATTATTTCCAATTAGTAAGTTAGGCTGAAAATGTGAGGTATTTCATTGTCTCTATGAGAATTAAAAAATAATTAAGAAATTTTATTTATTATCAATGTTATGAATTTTTTTTCATAACTATGTGGAGGTTTCAGGGGTTTGAAGTTGGCGCCATGACGTAATTTAATGCTAGTTGATGTAATCGCGTAGATCCAACTACAACCAATCAAAATCCAGGCCCCGCCTCGATCCACCAGAGAGCTCTTGAGAATGTGATTTTATGTGCATTTTATACAAAAAAATAGCGCTTGTAAATTGCATATATGCTAAAATAAAATTAAATATTCATTTATTATTATAAAATTTGTATTATTTTTTTATAAAATTCAATGGCATGTGTTTATAAACATGAAAATTCATATATTCAAGATAAAATTTATATAAACAAATGAATACTGTTTACATAATAATGAAACGTTAACCAAAAATTTTTAACTATAATATAAACATTCCGAATGCATATATACTAGTCCACATCCAAATTATAAATCTTTATAACAATTGTTTATAAAGTAAACAATAAACGGATAAAAACAAAATTACATTCCAACATCAGTGCTGCGCGATGTCGATGATTAACATCGACACATCGATGATTTTATAGTATCGATGTTGGCATCGATGTTTTTCCTGCTACTGCATTATCGATGTTGTTAGTTGTTATACGTCTCGTACGCTTCTCAGATGGTAGCACCGTTTTTCTAGTTTCAGCGCTCATAGCAGCGAATTTGTAAGTTCTTTTAAGCAGCAAAGTTTTTTTTAACATATATCGATTCCAAAATCGATTTAACATCGAATGATTTTGGAAACATCGATGTTTCCACTAAGCGTTGAAGCGGCCCTGGGGTGGGGGGGTGGGGATTTCGGAATGCATTCTGAAATGACGTCATCATGGCGGCAATCAAATCTTATTGTTGTGAATCCGCCAACATTTTACTTTATTTCTATTTTCTAAATTCATTTTATGAATTATTATTATACTTAAAATAAAGAAGAGACTCTGTGGATTAAAATAAAAAAATGTTCCTATACCCAACTGCAATAACAATCTCGCAATTTGGCGCCAAATTTCAACTTCGGAAATCGAAAACAAAGAAGGCGCTCAAATTACAAGGATAAAGTAAAGGTACGATAAAAAAATTTTTATATATATTTATGCAGAAAAACTTGTATGGAAAAATTAAGGAAGCTACGAAATTTCATAAAAAGCAGGTTTTTATTAAGTAGAGAATAAATATATTTTAAAATGAATGGGTATATAAGATCGACGTTTAGTTTGTAACATCCACGCCTGTTCATTTTAAATTAATTATAATAAATACAATATCTCATTTTCTAAGCTAATTATAGTGTATTATTATAGAGAATGGTTTCCTGTATAGAATAAAGTAATTTTCGTTTTCTTAGACTGAATGAATAAAAAGATAAAAAATTTTATTTCTGACTATATTATAAAAACGAGTAAAAGTGCCAAAAAGCACTCTGGCATCTTCAAAGGGTTAATTCGAGCTTAATTGTGAAATGTACCATAAAATGAAAACGTGTCGTATTTCTTACTGCCCATACACTAGTGTTTGGTGTTGTGAACAAAATCATGTTTTTCAACTGTATCGCTGACATAGTGGATGTTAAACCTTAACTATGCTGTTGTGTAAAAGTGTTGTCGTTTGACTTTTGGGAACGTTTGTTCCCGGGCTGTTAAAACAAGATATTTACTTTGTCGCATACATGCACACTTGACTACATCATAACGCGGCCGGATTACAGAGATTGTAGCAAAGTAAATACTACCATCCTGTCGTGAATAGATTCACACTTGGTTGCAGAATTACAACCGTGCAACATCATAAATAGTAATGTGTGTGACAGTGTTTGGTAATTTGGTGAATTGCATGTAATGTTTACAAACTTTAGATAACAAACCAGCCAATCAACCAGCCAACCAACCAGCCGACCAACCGTGCGAAACTTTAATTTTTTAGAACACTGTGACTTAATGAATGAAATTTTGGCTGAAAAATTCAGTATATGTACACGTGCGGAATCAGTTTAAATTCGGTACGTCAAAAATTAATATAAGTACGTGTGAGTTGAATGATTGTAGTTCACGCACCATTAATGAATTTGTGTGCCTGAAGGTGAATTGGAGAATGAAAGTGTCAAATAAATTTAAAACTTTAGAGTTGGAATGACTGTTCAAGATAAGATTTATAATAATAATGCCGCTAACTCGTGTCACCATGAAAAAGTTTTTGACTACTCAGTTGTCTAGAATAACCATTCACAAAGGAAAAAAACAAAAAAAAACAAAAAACAAAAAAACCCCTTGAAACTAATAGGGAAACTACAATGGAGTACAAAGCAATGTATTTCATGCACCCACACTTAAAAAACGCGTTGGCTTTTTAGTGAGGCTAACACATACGATAAGCATAACAACAGCCGACTTGGTGACATCTAACGCGGTCAATGTTATACTTGAGTTACGAGGTAATTGTTGCATAAGCATATTTATCGAAAAGGAAACACTTTAATGAGATAAAAAAAGCTGTGAAACTAACAGGTAAACTTCACTGGTGTACAAAGCAACGTATTTCATGTACCCTGACAGAAAAACGCAAATACCTTTTTAGTGCAGCTGGCATGTACACTTAACGTAACAACTACTGACTTAATGAAACACCTAACACGATCAATGTGACGTAATGAGACACCCAATACGAACCTCAAACAAACAAACGTATTTCACGTACGCGGTTTGAATAACGCGGTGCCTTTTTAGCGCGAACATTTATCGTATCAGATGCTGTCTTAGATGACCTCCATAGCGGCCTATGTAATACTTGAACTTGCGTACTCATTTCTTGAAAAAGAAACACTTTAATGGGATGAAAAATCAGTGAAACTAAAAGTGGGGCAAGTCATATGAACCACAAACAAACATATTTCATGCCTGTCAAACGTAAGTCAGTCTGGAACCAAAAGTGAAACAAAACCAAAAGTGGCGAACACTTTGACATCAACAGTGTGCAAATATGTTAGCGGGAGAGAATTTAATTAGGAGAAAAAACAAAAACAAAACGGTGAAAGAGCAGGATCACCCTAACAAAGCACAGAAAAATATATCACAAATATATCTTTGGGCTTTAGACACAGTGTTTTTAGCAAACACAAACACGCGAACAATGCAGCCGTGAACAAACGCGTTGAGCAACAGCGCCCCAGCGTCCGTGGCCAAGTAGCAACCACCACCACCACCTACGCTTGAGAACACATAGGCGCTATATCTATCACCTTGCAACACATCGTAAAAGGGCAGTGAAACGAACAAACACCCCCGTGACAAACCTTTAAAAGTAAAAATCAGTGTAATTAGACAGAAAAACAAGCCATCGAGGACACGTCATTGAGAAAGCATGCCCGAGAAGCAACGCGAACGTGAGTGCCTACCCCGGAATCACGATGCGCGCATACGCGAACGTCATCAGCTCGTGAATTGTAGAGTGACGTAAAACGAAAGGCCAGTCCACGTACAGCCTTTATTAAGTAAAAATTATAAAATTCAAACTGTAAAACAAACTACGAGCACGCAACTTTGAGAACTTAACGACTTGTGACGAGTGATGTTAAATCATCGCGTGTGACCATAGCCTTAAATTGAATACAGATTTTTTGCACTATAAAGAGTACGAAGCATATCACTCTCGTATCCTAATACCATAAGTGAACAGAAAAATTGTATACTGTTTGAGAGAGAGAGAGAGAGAGAGAGAGAGAGAGAGAGAGAGAAAGAGTGTGCGAGAGAGCGAAAACAATTTTTAGAATACAAGTTTTAAACAACTCTTTGCAAACTTGTATTGGTTATGTAGGAGGAGGGAGAAAGAGAGAGAGAGAGGTGGTGGGTGACTGAATATAGCGAGGTTGGGGAATCAAACAACGCGTTTATCAACCTCTGTGAGCCAAAGTTGTGCAAATTTGTATAGAGAGAGAGTCAAGTTTGCCTCAGCAACATTGAGAATTTTGTAATTTTATTTAACATTTCAACCAGGTTCAACCCTGAGAAGAAAAAACAACCTTTCATGCGAGCAAAGGCAATCAGGGAGAGAGGCAAAAATGAAAATAAAACAAATTTCAAACAACCCAACTTTAAAATAAGCTAAAAGTTAGTGAATATGACCCTTTCATCAGTTTGTGTGACCAAGTTGTATTTAAAAGCACTTATATGAGAGTTCAGACCCACCCTTTTAGACAGCATTAGTCCCTACTCAGATGCACATTTGTCAATTGAAACAGTGTAGCCATTAGTTGAAAATTAAGAACAAAACAATACACCTTGAAACAGCAGTCGTAGAAGAAATTGTAAAAGAGCTTGGAAAAAATTTGGTTACCCAAGAAACAATAGTGAATTAGTAATTAGGCGATCTGAATTAGCACCAGGGATACATCAGAGGATGAAAAAATTAATTTTATTTCAGTCTTAGGCCACCTGAACATGGCAGCCATCACGTGATTACCATCAGAGAAGGGTGTGCACAACAAGCTGTGCCGCCCTCTGGTGTCAAAACTATCAAAAGAGGACCACACCCAAAAAAGACCAACGCCCAAAAAAAGACCAACGCCCAAATAAAGACCCCACCCAAAAAGGACCAACGCCTAAATAAAAACCAATGCCCAAATAAAGACCAACGCCCAAAACAGAGGAGAGAGGTGGTTGGTCACGTGAGTCGCATTCTGCACGCGGATTGGTTGAACACCTGTGACGTCAGGAAGGGGTTTGGGTGGTCACGTGACGCGAAGTCGAGGGGTGTAGGTGGTGGCTGGTCACGTGAGTCGCATTCTGCACGCTGATTGGCTGAACGCCTGTGACGTCAGACTGGGGTTGGAGGGGTGGGTGGTCACGTGACGCGAATACTGCACGCTGATTGGTTGAAATCGGGGCGTCTAGGCCACGCCCAATTCATTAATATGCACCCCGATCAAGTACTAAGCTATTAAAGATGATAGGTTTAGTCTACGACAATTATAAAAATGTATAAGAATAGGAGTGGTAATATAGAATAATAATTTAAAATAATGACTCCTTTTGATTAAAAATAGAAAATATAAATACAATAAATGTTAAAAATAATTGATAGTGAAAGTCACCGATGTGGAAAAATGCAATAATGAAGTGGACGGAAACACAGATGAATTGAAGGGCTTGTGGAGCGTATTATGTAGATCTGGATGAAGCAGGTGAAATACAGGTGAAAAGAAGAAACACAGGAAGGGAAAAAATAAGAAAATTCAAAAAAAATTTTTATAAACTGAAGATGGGGAAAAATAACCCGAAAACGTTTTTTTATTGTTTCAATTCCTATTAAAATTGTTATCAACGTTCCTGATCATCGTACTTTCATCATAGTTCTTCTTCTGTTTCGTGTTCTTTCCTGTGCTATTCTTGTAACATTCTCCTAGACCTTCCTGTTTTTCTTCTTTTCACCTGTGTTTCATCTGCTTCATCCAGATCTACATAATACGCTCCACAAGACCTTCAGTTCATCTGTGTTTCCGTCCACTTCATTATTGCATTTTTCCACATTGGTGACTTTCATTATCAATTATTTTTAACATTTATTTTCTCTATTTTTTCTATTTTTAATCAAAAAAGTCATTACTTTAAAAGTATTATTATTAAAATGTGATATTTTAAAGCCAACATCTAAAATCTTGTTAGTTCTAAAAATATTTCTAGCCAATGAAAGTCCGTGCCGTGCTGATGCACTTGAAGGGGATGTTTTCGAGAATTTTAGATGAATCTGTTCTCCCCATTATAATGTGCTTCAAGATTCTATTAAGCGCTTTATCGGCAAGAACCTCGATTCCAACCACTATCTGGGAGTGAGTGTTTTTACTAGAGGCAATTGTTAAATTACGAAGACTAAAGATTCACTTCGAGAATTACAAAATTCTGATAAAAAAAAACTCTTTATTTTTCCTTCAAGTCGTAAAGTTAAGTAATTGTGCCTTAAAAAACAAATTTCTATTCCGTAGCAGATTTTAGGGATAACCAGCATATTAAACAACACTTTAAACGTGTTAAAATCGTAAAAAAAATTTTCAATCTCGATAATAAACCTAGTCTGGGAGTTATATCAGTCAATAACAAGCGCACATGATTATTAAACGTTCCGGAGCTATAAAATACCAAGCCAAGATCTCTCATAACACTAACCCGTGTGATACTCTTAGATGCAAGATGATAATTAAAATACACTGGATTATCTTTTTTAGTAAAAGACATAACAGTTGCTTTTGCCACATTAATATTAAGCATATTTCGCCTAAACCTCTCATTTAACTTTGCAATTTGGCTCTGAAGAATCAGAGCATCGTCGTTAGTATCTATTGGACGAAAAAGCTTGAGTTCATCCGCATAGGCTAGAATATCAACCAGAGAAAGGTCACTACACCTATCCAGATCAATTAAATATAAAACAAACAATAAAGGACCCAAAGGTGAATCCTGCGGGATGCCACTACTGGCAGCAGCAAATCTAGATTTAATATCTCCAAGTTTGGCCTGAAAAGATCTTCCAATAAGTATATTCCTACATAGGACACAACTTTGCACAGATAACCCAAGAGCAGCTAACAAATCAATCGATCATAATTTACCGAGTCGAAAACCTTTGCTAGATCCACATAAATTATATCGAGGTGCTTCTGCTTATTTAGTGTTTCAGCAATTTTCCGACAATTCGAAAGATTCGTAAAGGTAGATCGATGTTCTATAAAAATCATGTTGCCAGGAAGAAAAAATAGGTTTAAAATAAGAATATAAATCTTTTGCTAATACAAATTCAAAAAGTTTAGCCAGATATGACCCATCTTTAGAAGCAAGATGGGTCGAAAATCTAACAGAAATTCAGGCCGCTTTATTTTCGGAATTGGAATGCAGAAAGCCTGTTTCCAAAGTTTAGGATAAACCCAAGTTTTAATTATTAAATTACAAATATATGACAATAGCTTGGCAAAGCATTCAATAAAACCGCGGTAAATGTATCCCGGAATACCCGAATGATCAGGATTGCGTGAACAGTCCACCTTACTAGCTTCACAAATTATATCCTGGGAGTTACACAGCTTCATATTATATTTCCCAAGAATAACTCTAGCTATATTCTCCAACTCTGAATTGCTATGAGGATCTAAATAACAAACGCCGTCATCTTCTATACATAGTATAAATCTAAGTCACTTCCCCGGTGTATGTGCTCGATAACCTTAAGAACTACTGCATCGATTTTTATGAAACAAGTTTTGTTTGTTAGGGGATTTATGTAGAAACTTTGTAGGCTAGGTATTAATTCATAAAAATTGGTTTTATATTATATTATTTACGTTAATTGCTCTCAAAATGCGTCAACATGGCTGCTCATCATATGGTGAAACGCTTAGCGCCATCTCTTGAGCAAACAAACAAACATAAGCTAATTCTACTTCATCTTAATAGCTGAGTAAATTTTCAAGAACATTGTTTCTCACATGGCCAACTGTATCTTGCCTGTTCTAGAGTTAGCGATCCTAGAAATTTATACATTTGCAGTAAAGATGCAACAACATTAAATGTCGTTTATAAGGAAGTACTCAAGACTTAGGTGTAGTCCAAAAACTTCCATTAATTTTTTGACATTAAATAAAGGTTTTTTAAAATTTGCCTATACTGTAAAAACTCCATAACTTAATATTTCAATAAACTAATTCAATAAAAAGATAAAAAATATATAACACAAAAAAATTCAAAAGAACTCAATGAAATACGTACTATTTTTGCGATAGGCTGCCATGTTTTTTTCTCCTCTAACAGCTGTGTAAACAGAAACCATGCGAAGCGAAACCGAACGTTTCGCATACGATAAGGTTATTACAAGTGTACAAAATGGTGAAGGAAAGCTATTCTTTTTAGATGCTCCTGGAGGCACAGGAAAAACTTTTTTAAAAAACTTAATACTATGCAAAATTCGAAGTTTCAATAAGATAGCTATTGCCGTTGCATCTTCAGGAATAGCAGCAACATTGTTACTAGGGGGACGAACTGCACACTCCACTTTTAAACTTCCCCTCACAATTATACCAGGGGGCACTCCTTTCTGCCAAATACAAAAACAAAGTGCTACTGCAAAATTACTTCGTCAATCTTCCTTGATAATTTGGGATGAAGCTACTATGGCAAATAAGGTTGTTGTTGAAGCTTTGCATCGCACTCTGAAAGATCTTAGAAACTCCAATCAAATAATGGGTGGCTTGACATTTTTTATTCACAGGTGACTTTCGTCAAACTCTACCAGTTATAACAAAAGGTACAGTTGCTGACGAAGTAAATGCTTGCTTAAAAAAGTCTTTTATTTGGAAGCATGTTATTCACCTTTCACTCACTAAAAACATGAGGGTCCTTTTAAATAATGATCAACAGGCAGATGCATTTTCTACAAAATTGTTGAAAATTGGTTGTGGCAGTGAACCAGAAGTAAATGGTAGGAAAAAACTTGATTCTTCATTGTGCAATTATGTCGAATCACTAGATTCTTTGATTGAAAAAAATTACCCCGATATTTCTAATATTCAGTCCAAGTCTTTAGGATGGTTCCAAGAGAGGACTATATTAACACCACGTAACGATTCTGCTAACCTAATAAACTTAAAAATAATGAACAAAGTTGAAGGAAATGTAAAACAGTATTGTTCCATCAACACAGTTTTACAAACTGAAAATGCAGTACATTACCCTGTGGAATTTTTAAACTCATTACAACTTAAAATTGGTGTTCCTATAATGTTACTTAGAAATTTAAATCCTCCAACACTTTGTAATGGAACAAGGTTAATTGTGAAATCACTAAAAGATAATGTGATAGAAGGTTCAATTATTACTGAAAGTGGTCTTGGTGAAACAGTTTTAATTCCAAGAGTCCCTTTAATACCTACAGACTTACCTTTTCAGTTCAAACGCATTTAATTTCCAGTTAAACTTTGCTTTGCCATAACAATTAACAAATCTCAAGGCCAAACATTGAAAGTAGCTAGAGTAAATTTGCAAGAAGATTGTTTCTCACATGGCCAACTGTATGTTGCCAGTTCTAGAGTTAGCGACCCTAGAAATTTATACATTTGCAGTAAAGATGCAACAACATTAAATGTCGTTTATAAGGAAGTACTCAAGACGTAGGTGTAGTCCAAAAACTTCCATTAATTTTTTGACATTAAATAAATGTTTTTAAAATTTACCTATACTGTATTTTTATTTCATGATTCAAAAAGCCCAGGCAACGCCGGGCGCGGGTTTGCTAGTTACACATATTTCTCATAAAAATATCAGTAATATTATTGAGATTATTTTCACTATTTAATAAACATTCGTAAGATCTCTCACTTTGTGACCGTCCCAAACAAACTGTTTTTATTTTGCCAAAAGCTCTTCGAGTTCCTAATAAGATCGCATTCAAGATTTTTCTAAAACATTCTTCTATATAATTCTAACTGTTTTTTAAAGCAAGTTCTAGCTTCGGAAAAGGATGCATAGTCAATCAAATTATTACTAATTTTCCATTTCATATGTAAATACTGTTTTCTTATCCATAATAAAATTAATTTCTGTGAAAACCAGTTTGGAAAAGAATGATTTGAATGCCCAGTAATTACATTCCATTTTGGAAAAAATTGTTCTATAATATGGTTAATACCTCCAATTAGGGACTTTACTGCTTGTTCAGTCGAATCGCACCTGTACTCATCGTGCCAACTCTCATTCGCAAATGCATTGTACATGCCAGAAAAATTAGCTTTATTGAAATTATACAAGTAGCCTATACAATGTCGCTGAATAAGGCCATCATAATAAAGCTGAACTAACAGCGGCGGGTGAAATATATCAGGTAGAACTAAATATTCAACACAACGAGTAACTTCTACATTTCTAGAGGCGTAAACTTTATCTAAACAATAGCCATACTGATTTATCACAAAATTATACTTTGATAAGTCCATATTCGGACACGACTCTTCCATAATTTGTAGACGAGTAGCATGAAAAAAAGAAATATTCGAGGACTCATAATAATTAAAGTCTCCAACAATCAAAAAAATCCCATTAATACATTGTGAGTTCAAGTTAACCAAATCATCAATAAACTGGCAATATTCATCATTCTTAATATTTGGCGGAATATAAATATTAACAAAATACAAAAATTTAATATAATCATGAGGCTTGGAGATAAGCTTAATCGTGGATACAACACAATCAATATTCACTGATGAATAATTAATTTCGATTTTATTAACATTAAACGTATGATTAAACATGGTTAACACATCCCCACCTCTACGACCGCAATGTCTATCACACCTGTGCAAGAAAAATTGATTGACGTTCAACATTTCCTCGATAAGAGATGCATTCAACCATGTTTCCGTAAGACCAAAAATGTCTGCATTCATATCTAAAATATTATTCCAAAAATGCTGTAATTTGGTTCTTAATCCTCTCATATTTTGATAAAAAAAATATATCAATCATTACTCTTCTCTGGGGGTAACGAATTTAATATCTTCTGTGGCGTAGTTGTTTGTGCGGAAACAAAAAGTTGAGCGTCTGACAACTTCCCGTAAAACTTAGTAATTAAAGTTCCAACTGGCCAAAAGTTCGGGGAAATAAATCATTTCAAATAAGTCAGCCGGCAATCGTAAATGAAACGAAACGTAACCAATAAATTTGGTTTTCAATCGAGTCGGCTTGATTTCCCTGCACACAATATCCTTTGATCATAAGTGTACCAAATTATCCTGTTAAAAAGTATAAGGCGCCAAACGAGAAATAAAAATTTCTTTAATATTAGTGGCGCTAGAATCTGCCTTTCTATTTATTGTTTACAGCGAGGATAAAGAATCAGTACAAACCAAAATTTCCTTATTCAGCTGTCTATCCGTGGACAGCTTGTTATCACCTAAAATTTGACTAGAAGACAAGTTATCCGTTAATTTTAAATTCTTTCCTCTTACAGAGGATTTAAATAATAATAATAATAATAATAATAATAATAATAATAATAATAATAAT
>JAHWFO010047584.1:277859-302998 GCA_023313115.1 Rhysida immarginata | reverse complement strand
ATAATAATAATAATAATAATAATAATAATAATAATAATAATAATAATGATAATAAACAATAAAGTAAAAATAGAAAATAAAATAAAAGTATAATTAACAATAAATAAATTAATAAACCATTAAGGAATGACATAACCAAGTACCGAAAGGTTAAACTAAACCATTCGCGGAACTATATTTTTAAAACGCCCTATGTTAACATTGGAAGTTTCTAATGGACCATTATGATACCATTAAACCCCGTACCTTTGAAATAATTTCAACTATCATTAATTTTACGTTATATTCATTCATGACACATCATTCGAAGTCGTTTGATATATTACATGCAATATTTTAGCATTGAATGTTCCAATGAACCATAATGGTTCCACTAAACCAGGTACCTTGAAACCAATTTCGACTATCATTAATTTTACGTTATATTCATTCATGACACCTCGTTCCAAGCCGTTTGATATATTACATGCTATATTTTAGCATTGAAAGTTCCAATGAACCATAATGGTTCAAAAACCAGGTTCCTTGAAACCAATTTGGACTATCATTAATTTTACGTCATATTCATTCATGACACCTCGTTCCAAGCCGTTTGATATATTGCATGCTATATTTTAGCATTGAAAGTTCCAATGAACCATAATGGTTCAAAAACCAGGTTCCTTGAAACCAATTTGGACTATCATTAATTTTACGTCATATTCATTCATGATACATCATTCCAAGTCGTTTGATATATTACATGCAATATTTTAGCATTGAATGTTCAAATAACCATAATGGTTCCACTAAACCAGGTACCTTGATACCAATTTCAACTATCGTTAATTTTACGTTATAATCATTCTTGACACATCATTCCAAGTTGTTTGATATATTACATGCCATATTTTAGCAGTGAAAGGTCCAATGAACCATAATGGTTCCACTAAACCAGAATGGTACCACTAAACCAGGTTCCTTGAAACCAATTTGGACTATCATTAATTTTACGTTATATTCATTCATGACACATCATTCCAAGTCGTTTGATATATTACATGCCATATTTTAGCATTGAAAGTTCCAATGAACCATCATGGTTCCACTAAACCAGGTTCCTTGAAACCAATTTGGATTATCATGAATTTTACGTTATAATCATTCATGGCACCTTATTCCAAATCGTTTGTTATATTACATGCCATATTTTGGTATTGAAAGTACCAATGAACCATAATGGTTCCACTAAACCAGGTTCCTTGAAACCAATTTGGACTATCATTACTTTTACGTGATATTCATTTATAATACATCATCACAATTTGTTTGATATATTACATGCCATATCTTATCATTGAAAATTTTTGAAGGTGTCATAAGGGTACCATTAGTGCACGTGCCAATGTTTCGATTGCAACAATTTTCAAAATGGTTCATTTCCTGAACCATATTTATTGGCCGAAATAGTAATTTATATTCGCTTGTATCTCGTCATTAAGATTTGTTTGACATATTGCTTAATATATCTGTCCATTGAAAATTGCTAGGTGGGGTCATGATGGTACCATTTGTGGACGTGCTAATGAACCGATTTAGATAAAATTTATGATTTTTTCATGGCATGTACCATATTCATCGACTGACGAAATTAGTAATGAATAACCGCATCTATCTCCTCATTACGATTTGTTTGATATATTATTCAATATTTCTTCCCATTGAAAATTGCTGGGCGGGAAAATAGAGGTAGCATTTGTGCACGTGCAAATGAACCGATTTAGATAATATTTGTAACTGGTTCGTGCCATGAACCATATTCATCGACTGACGAATTTACCTCAAGAAATAAGTAAACCTAGCCAAATACCAAACAAAACTCTTATAACAGTTGACAATTTTAAAATTGGCCCCAAAATTAAAACATAAGGTAGAGGGAATAATAATCACATTATAAAACTACCACAAAAACGAAAATCTTTCATAACCTCGGAGGAGTTTGAGTTACAGACAGACAGACAGACAGACAGACAGACGGACAGACAGACGGACAGACACGTTTCCCCACACTGAGAGCATAAAGCACCTTTCGGTACTTAATAATGATAATACTAACTAATTATCAAATATATAAAATCAGCGACGGTGGACTATGTCACAACAAAGAAAAAATCTAACAATGGATTATTTCCCGATTATACAATCGGGTGGGTTCGCTTCTAGCCAAAACCACTGCGGTTAGAGCCTGAGTTGCATGAACCAATCAAGAAATTTTTACTACTCTCGGCTCTGCGGGCCTCATTGGTCACTGTTTTCCGTTACTCGAACGCCTTCAGCGTTCTGTCTACGACGTCCCCCTCCGGGGGCAAGATAATGATATATACCCCAACCTATTTGGTTACAGGGGGCAGTTGGTTTCCCCCCCGGCCGGTTACAGGAGGCTAATGGTCAGTACATATTTTATTCACGCTCATTGGTTCATGCAACTCAGGCTCTAACCGCTTTTTAGCCTCGGGTGGTGCTATTACAGAAGTTAGTTCAACGTCACAATCTTTGTGCTTCAACAATATATCATTGATGTCATGTTCAGGCCTGGTAGTTTCTAAGAGGCCGTGCTTCTACAACACCTCCTTGAAAGAAAGCCTCACAACTGAAAAGTCATGCATTGTTACATCATTATAAGTCGACCAAATTTACGGCTTATAATTGGTAGAAATACGATCAACAATGGTTGAAATATCATGATGTAACAATGTATGAGTTTCAGTTGTTTGGCTTTCTTTCTAGGAGGTGTTGCTTTCATCAATATAATTACAAGAAGATACTAACAATGGGTGGACAATATAGTAGATTTAAAAGATTCAAGTAAACAAACGGAAAAGACATTCATAAAATAAAAAAAAAATAAAATAAAATAAAATAAAAAAATAAAAAATATGGTCAATCAGATCAAGCTCTCTGGAGAGGGGAGGGATGTGCAATGACATGGGAAGTCAAAAAATAGAATATAAATTATATTAAGCAAGTGAATACATAAAATAAATAAAGTAAAATAAATAATAATAATAATAATAATAATAATAATAATAATAATAATAATAATAATAATAATAATAAAACACATAAAACAATAAATA
The DNA here is from genome assembly GCA_023313115.1 of Rhysida immarginata. Lineage (NCBI taxonomy): Eukaryota > Metazoa > Arthropoda > Chilopoda > Scolopendromorpha > Scolopendridae > Rhysida > Rhysida immarginata. The sequence continues at coordinate 299,882 of JAHWFO010047584.1, read as the reverse complement.
AAATTTTAAAAAAAATAAATAAATAACAAGACCATTACAGATAAAATTAAGTACAGTATAAATCAGTTATTTTATCATAGTTTGTATGGGATGACACGCTGTTTACAAATTAGGCGATTGCAGACGATTATAGTTCATGGCGTAGGTGATGGACTAATGGGTGGATATTAAATACGATTTGGATGTTTAAGAGTGTGTCGGAGTGTGAACTAAAGATGGCTTTGTATATTTCTATGCTTTCTAAGGTGGCTATCAATTTAGGTTTATCGGCCTTATGTAAGATCTCGAGTGTTTCTTCGATGCTGCATAGACCGTGGTTTTCTTCTTTAAGATAGATTGCGAAATGAGACCTGTTGTCTTTATTGTTATATGAGCTGGCATGTTTTTTAAAATGGGTGGAGAAACTGCATACAGACATTCCTATATACACTACTGTTTATAAAAATCGCAACACCCTGATGGAATGGTCTAATCCATATGCAATTTGCAATATTTGCATACAATGGGTCAGAGTATAAATGATTAGATTTTCAGAGTAATTGCTTGAAAGAACACCATGCGACGACGAAGGGTACCATATCAACAGCTGACAGACTTTGAAAGAGGACGCATAATTGGTCTGCGTGAAGCGGGATGGTCGTATCGTGACATTGCTGCTCGTGTAGGACGTAATGCAACGACAATTATGCGTGCATGGAGGCAGTGGAGCGAAGAGAACAGGGCACACCGAAGACCAGGCTCAGGAAGACCCAGCACGACGACACCGCGAGATGACAGACACCTCTATCGCATGTGTGTAGCGGATCGTACAGCCATTTCCACAGTGTTAGCACAACAGTGGGGTGCTACAGTAGGCAGGACAATGTCTGCTAGCACTGTACAACGCCGTTTGATTTCCAGAGGATTGATGGCACGAGTACCATTGTTGCGGATTCCTTTGACTCAAAACCACCGGCGCCTCAGGTTGCAATGGGCCCATCAACACCAACAGTGGCAAGCTGAATGGCAACAAGTTGTGTTTTCGGATGAGTCAAGGTTTAACTTGCAGCACCATGACGGCAGGATACGAGTCAGAAGACATCGTGGCAAGCGCGACCTTCCAGAATGCATCCTGCAGCGTCATTCAGGACAAACGCCAGGGGTGATGGTGTGGGGTGCAATCAGTTACCATGGCCGTTCCCGTCTGATCAGAATCCATGGCAATCTGAACAGTGACCGGTACATCAGGTAAGTTGTGTAACCCGAGGTCATCCCCTTCCTGCAGAACCTTCCAGGCGCTGTATTCCAACAGGACAATGCTCGACCGCATGTGGCCAGAAATGTCCTCGCCTTTTTCCAAGCATATCAGACGCCCTTGTTCCCCTGGCCTGCTCGTTCACCAGACATAAGCCCAATCGAACATGTGTGGGACAGGGTTGCTCATCGATCGGCTCGTCAGACTCCTGCAGCAGCAACTGTGGATGAACTGTATACCCGTGTAGACAGAGCATGGCAGGACATTCTCCAGGCCCTTATTCAGAGCTTGTTTGACTCAATGCCACGACGTTTAGAGGCTGTAATTGCATCCCACGGTGGTTTCACCCGATACTAATGTGACAATAAAACGCATTGTATTGACCTGAAAATCTAATGGTTTCTTTTCAGACCCATGATATGCAAATGCTTCAAATTTAATGCAGATTGGGCTATTCCATCAGGGTGTTGCGATTTTTATAAACAGTAGTGTAATAACTATCACACTGTGTACACTGGAAACGTTAGACGCCATTGTGGTTGAATGAATTACTATTATCATTAAGGTTGCGTTGATTGAAGATCGATCGGCATGATCTTGGAGAACGGAAGGATAACTTGATATTATGTTCATGGAACAGGCGTGATAAAGTGTAAAAGTCCCTCCCAAAAAATGGGAAAGAAAATCATACTTTTCGGGGCTGTTGCACTGAAGTGGATTGTTGTGGATGGGTAGATCTCAACCTAGCTTTTCTTCTTACGGATGATTCCAAAGATTAAAGATTGTGGGTATCCATTAGCTTGTACGAGGAAGCGTATGTTTCTGAATTCCTCGTTTCTGTCATGTTCATCCATAGGTAACTTTAATGCTCTGTCGATCATATGCCTGAAAGAAGCGGACTTACGGGAAGAATAGTGGATCAGGTTGGATGTAGTCGTGGGTTTACGGTAAACGCTGAACTTAGAACGGTGAAGGTAGGTCTTTGGTAATTAGTGTATATAAGGTCTGGAGGGTATTATTCAACTCCGTCTCAAGGGTGAAAACAATATTTGGGGAGAAAGAATTAAACGATCATAGGATTGCATCAGAATCTGTGTGGCGATTATCATAAACGATACAAAAGTCATCTACATATTGGGAATAGGAAATGAAGAAGTCAGTGGCAAGTAAAGGCGTGACATGGTTCAATTCAAGATCTTGCAAGAAAATTTCTGACAGACGGTTGCTTAGTGGGAAACCCATACCTAAGCCAGAGGGCTTGGATTGATAGATATTATTGAATAAAAAATAATTCTGTTTAAGGATTACACTGAGAATGGATAATAGGTCAATGCGTTCAGAGGTACAGAGATTAGAGGAATGCAGAGCACGTTCGAGGGTTAATAAGGAATCGTGGACTGGAATATTAGTGTAGAGATTAGTGATGTCGAGGGATAACATAGAAGTATGGACATCGACAACAATATTGGACAAGCGGGATGTAACATCAAGGCTATTAATAACATTATAAAGATTGGGCAGAAGTTTCAGGTTAAATAAGAATTCAGAGAGATCTGGCAACATAGTGGGCAGGGGCGAAGTAGTAGTTAACTACAGGCCGAATTGGGTTATTAGGCTTGCGTGTTTTAACGTGGGCATTGAATATCTGGACGAGGGGTTTCGGTGGGATAAGATGCCTGAGGTACTTAAACTTAGGAGAAGCATTAACAATTTTAACAATAACATCACGAAAGGTGTTAGATGGATCAAATTTTAGGACAATGAAGTTATTATCAGATATGAAGGTGAAAATTTTGGCTATAATCATGGCGATATATCACGACGGAGGTATTACTTTTGTCTGCTTTTACCACTACTGCATTGTTGTCTTTTAACTTACGGGCGATGGAGGAGGCGGCACTGATGTCTTCATTCTGGTTCGGATCTGGCTGGTAGTTCTTCAAACCGGTGTACATTTTATGTAGAATTGGCTAGCTAACGTGCGTAGGGATGATCTTTCTTGGGCAAGCAAAGATGAAATGGCGCTCTCCATATAAGAAACCAATGGCTTCGTCGGGAGACAGTGTTTTAGACCTTTGTTCAGCAAACTGGATTCACGTTGGTGAAAATAACTTTCTCTGATTGACGACATTGGGGTGAAAATTGAAAGTTGGTGTGGAATTGAAATTGGAGCTTTTAGTTGGTACGACTTGTTCAGAGCGTAATACTTCTAAGTTCGAATAAAGTGTATCATATTAGAGATTATCACGGAATTCAGATGTCATCCAAAATTCCAATGACGTCGTCGCCCTCTTCCACACTCATTATTTTTATGCATCGGTTTGGAAGAGGAAGCGACGAAAGGCTCGTCGTCAACTATGTCAACAGTAGGAGACCAATGGAACACGAGAGCGGGATTTTCGTCGAGATGACGAGAGGAAGAAAGATCGTGAGATTCGTAATGGAGAAGTTGGAGATGGAGGACGCGATCAGTTGAGAAGGAGGAATATCGCATCGAATGGCCTAATGCAAGGGAAAGGCCGGCTTCTAACAATTCTATGGGTGGCGAGCGAAGGTGAGAATACACCTATTATTCCAACGAGCCCTTCCACGGACGACGAGCTCCGTAAACTGGTGAGAGAGAGCGACGGAGAAAACTCCGCTATTACGATGCCGACAGATTGCCTACGTGGCGACCACAGCTCCGTGGGTCCGCCTCCGCGTAAAAGTTCCACGATTCCTGAGCTTCCTCGTTGGACAGTCGAATCCGTGATAGACTTTCTGGTAAGCGACCATTAACAAATCATTTAAGTGCTAGAATAGCTCAAAGGGCATTTCCAGAGATTAGACACATTGAAACGCGCCCATTGCGTTACTTGTCGTTTATCTAAGGTTTATTAGCCGTTTGGTGTATGTGCATACATCCGTAACGATACGGGCTTCGTCCTTGTTATTGATCAATTGACTGACTTTGACTTCTCCAATTTATTCACACATGACACTGACGACATTAATTATCTATTGACTGACTTTGACTTATCCAATTTATTCACACATGACAGAGGCGCTTAAAATTCAGTAGGTGATCATCATCTTCTTTAAATATCGGTCAGGGCTTGAGGGCCAATCAGGTCTGCATGATGCAAGTGGATCCGGTAGATCTCTTAATTTTAACGATTCTTCTTTTCGTATAAAAGATCTGTGGCTTTAGAAACCCAACCTCTGGCTGCTTGGGCGGCAGATGACTTATTACGAATAGTTAGATGTGCGTACTTCGGTTGTAAGCGTTCACGGATGCATACGTTATTAAACCAGATGTTCAATATCGCAGATATATTTATATATGTATTCGAAGTTATCTTTTTTCTTTCTTTTTTCCCTTGCTTGTTGTTAAATTACTCTTCCAGTCTATCCCGAAATTGACTGGGGTAAAGATGGCCCATATGGGCACAATTAGCACCTCCTCTAACGGGCAGTGACGTGGAGCAAAACCCACACTACATTAAATATGCTCAAGTTTTAAACCCTGAAGATGGCGGGATTAAAAGCCGAAACCAGTCGGATAACTTTCGACAAAATGTTGTACTGTAAGACCTCTCTTTATTTCCAATTCATTGCATTCAGCAAAATTGACATATCTCCTTCGGTTACGAAAAAAAAAGGGGGGGCTCATTTTTGTACATCTTTGTGTGAACAGAATTTTGGATCAACCTGTATTAAACAAAAAAAATATCAAAGATATAATACTATAATTATTATTGCCATTGCTTTTTAAGAAAGTCAAAGTTTTAAATTATCTAATGAGAAAAAATGTATTTACTGAAAACTTGAATTCATTATTATTTAAAGTAAAAATAACTTTCCGAAATCTTAATTTTTTAATTGTTTTCTATAGTTAGTTATGTTCGTGATGGTAGAATAATTTAAAAATAATTAACTTTTATTATTTTCATCATATTATATTAAATTGTTTTATTTAAAAAATTATTATGTTCAAAAACAATAAAAAAGGTTAAAAAACTGTCATACAAACACCTTAGTTCACATGTATGTGTTTTATACCCCCGACGTTTGAATGAAATCCTGTTGAAACGCAGCACACCTGCCAGCAATTATTTAGCTTTTATCCCCCAAATCGTCGCGGGAGAACATGTATAATTGTCTGACAATTGTGATATGTTCATGACATCAAGGCATTTTGTTTCATGATGGAAATTTTTGAATCAGTCTTTGAAGTCAGATGAATATGTTGACCAGTAGATGCCACGTCCACAATGCGTGGGAAAAATCCGTCCGAAATGTTTACGGACCCCTTCGAAAATGGCAGTTGTGCGATGGAGACATGCAAAATTTTACATAAACCAGTATTTTGAAAGAAAGTATGTCACCACAGAGATACAGTCAGATGCATGAGAACCCTTTCATTTCTGTAAGTCAACGGGTCTGACATCGGAAAACTGCCATTTTCGAACTTTTGCCTGAACATTTCGGACAGAATTTCCGTCGCATTGGATTATCTCACAAAACCAACCATCAAACACATGCCTTCAAGCGACGAACATATCACACAATTTTCAAATAACTACACGGAGAGAAAAGAATTACTGTGACAACCTTATCTTTGATCACAGTAACAATATTTTATGGTTAATCATGCCCCATCAATATTTATTGTTGTGTGGACAAAACTGTTTTGATAGTGTGTTTTGATCAGAGATCAATTCTCTTTTTTAATCTCATTCAGTAAATATTGTTGTCAGAACAATATTCTCTTGTTACCACACTAATACAACATTGCTAAAGCAACGATTTTTCCATGCATGGATAATGGATATTGATGACACATCAATAGTTTTCTGCTCCCTTAGCAATAGAGCTATGGGCTATTTTACAATTTTTATTGATGATAATATTGGATATTGATAACGTATCAATAGTTTTCTGCTCCTATAGCAATAGAGCTATGGGCTCTTTTACAGTTTATGATTTTCATGACACCATATTAAAATTTAGCTTATATTTTCTATTTTATTCTAATTTATATTAAAATTTAGTATAAATTTGTTTTGGTTGGTTCAAATATGCATTAAAATACGCGAGAAATAGCGGCATCGCTAAACATGATGTCATGTTTATTTCGCGAGCATGTACAGTGCCAGTGCTGATCTACATAGGAGCAGATTAATCCTCAAAATAATTAAATATTACAAAATCCAGGAATTTATACAGCTAAGGCAGATTGTATTGCCTCAGAAATATTCCAAGATCTATAAAGATCTTCTTCAGTTGGCATAATGCTACACCCAACCTAAACAACATGAATACCTCAAAAGAGGCAAACCAGTGGCTGAGCTAGCGAGAAAGTACCTCGCCACCAAGAATCTAATACTTTATTAACAAATTAATTTCAGTTTACCACACCCCTTCAGCATACCTCTTTTCGGGGAGGCACAGCATTCTATTTGGGCTCCTCTGAAATTGATTAACATTAAAAATAATCAGTAAGGAATACAAAATGTTGTTCATCGGAGTCGATTAGTGGAAACTTTCCCATGAAGTTCATTAACTATTTATGAAACTATCCGAGTAACCCATGAATCATATAGGTAAAATTAACTAAAGAGCATAAAAACGGAAATTCTCGAGGTTATGAAACATAAAGCTCTGGATTACAATCCGTCATTTTTGGCCTAGTTGGCCCGATCAATTTTTTTGCATTATTATTATCTGGAAATAAAACTGACATTAATAAAATTTAAAACGAATAATGTCTGGGCCAAAGATGGCTGACAAATACTCACGTGACCTCAAACCAAGCAATCAACAACCAGTATTATCTGCTAGCATTGGGGAAGGTAATTGCCGTATTTTAGCAATCCAGAAGCAGCGCTTTTCGCGACATCTAGTGAGTGAATTTTATAACTGTGGTCTGCTAGCGTGGCCTTCGAGATATTAGGCCTTCGCATCGGGCTTGAAATAGCGTGCCGTGGCAGTTTCAATTTTTGACCGCTAGTTGGCGCTCGTCAGGGATAAACAACTACTTTCTACCTCATCGCTATGCTACCGACTTTTTCTCGCAGAATTCTGGCTCTCACGACAAAATTAGGTCTAATAAAGAAAACTATCTTTCATGGAAATGATTTTATAGAGAAATTCTTAGTATATGCACAAACTGACAGTGGAATAAAAAATCTATAAGTATGTGAAAAAAACCACCCTACCCTCATCCATCCCTGCCTGTACTTATGGGAGGTTCTCCTTGTTATAAAAGAACATTATCACTTTAAAACTACAGAGAAAAATCATTACTTAACTGAATTTCACACACGACCTTCATCTGTTCTTGGTTTTATCAATCATTTTAACATAACATACACAATGCTAAACCATAGCCTAATAATACCATAATATTATTAGGCTATGGCTAAACTACTTTTCACCACACGTCATGTGGAATGGTCTGCATAAAAACAATCATTGATATGTGGGCTGATTTGAGTCTATTGCGTTAGACTCAAAAAACGTCTCCTGACGTTGGTTAACCGATTTCGATAAAAACGATTACCCCGGTTCGATATCGTCAAGAACAGATGAAGAGCGGGGGGGGGGGGGGGGAAATCGTTCGATTATTTACCTCCATCTGTTTTTTGATATCATGCTCTAGACGATTTATCGAACGAGATCGTCTGTACTATTATCGATTTTATTGATACATCCAAAAACAAGCTGTTGAATGTACATTCAACTGAAAAAAACAAAACAACTAAATACCTGTTAATATAGGTTTCGGGCTGATGACAGCATAAAGCGAAATTGGAATTCAATAATTTCAAAATAAAGTACTTTTATTAAATGTATAATTTAATAACACATGGCCTCTGGAAACAAGGAAGTTTACACTAACACTGAATCAGGGGCGTAGTTAAGGGAGGCAAAGGTGTGCAGTACACGGGCGCAACGAATTAGCACTTTAAAAACAACGAAATATCTCAATAAGAGAATACAAAAAATATAAATTACAAATATATATAATCAATGAAAAGCAAAATACAAATTAATAAAAAAGAGTTTGTTTTTCCTCTAAATTCACGAAATAATTTTATCAACGTCTGTAGCTTCCATAGATTAAGCTTGAATCCACCCTTGTTTTATCCCTGATGATCCCCCTCTAGCGTTAAAAAGTTGAACTTCCGCTGGAACGGAGGAAAGCATTGAAATAAGAGGCGATGCGGAGGCCTAATATCTCGAAGGCCACGCTGCTAGTAACTCAGATATAGAGGAATATTTCAGCAAAGCCCGTACCTTTCCAACACCACCTAAAGAGAAAGCCTGAGCGCGGAAACGTTATACATTGTTAAAACGTCATAGGTAGTCATCTTTAATCGCATTTCTATCAATAATAAGCTCTAAATTATGACTAGGTATGATCACGGAATAGACGGAAGCGAATCTCGCTATGCTAGCTTGTGGCGCCCGCGTTTCCCTTGCCGGTCGGAGTGGAACTCCTGCGCATCCCCACATTACTGCTATTCAAACGACCCCCACAAATTTGTAACCTAGCAACGAGAAAGCTGTTCCAAACAAAGAACGTCGAATTCCCCTCCCCCATCCTTGACTTTTTAATATTATTATTATTATTATTATTATTATTATTATTATTATTATTATTATTATTCAAAAGATGGCTTACGTACAACGAAAAGTGTCCGGTTTAATGAAATTCATACGAAGTAGATTCAAAACGAGGGATCCACCGTTTATTCACAATAACGTGTTCAATATTCATTTAGTTTTCAAGCGCCACTTGCTAAACATCTTACTTAGTATATATCATGGGAGAATGTCTGTTCCCGATATTTTGGAGGATTTTCATTTTAATGATATTAAACGAACCCGTAAAGGGTATGCGTTTCAACAACTGCATAAGTGGAGAACAAATTTGCGCGTAATCGATCCAATAGACAAGCTTATTAAAAATTATATGGAGAATTTTCCTCATTTTAACCTGGATGAATTAAATAATAAACATTTTAATTTATTTGACTGAGGTTGTTTGTTGTTCTAACGAATAAACGGCTTTCCATTGATTTCTTTTCTTTTTTTTTTATTTTTTTATTTTTTGAGTTTTCCGCTTGTTGTGGCGACTTCGGGTTTGGCCTTCCGGTTTGTCCGGTGGTTTCTCCCGAGGTTGTTATATCACTTTTATCATGTTTTTTTTTTGTTTTGTTTTTTTTGTTTTTCTCTTTTTTTTTTTTCTTTTGCTTTTTTTACTAACTCATTATTACTGTTATCACATGGTTAATTTTTAATTTGCTTTTATTATTATTGTTGTTTTTGTCACATTGTCTGTTCTTCTTTATTTACTTGTAATTGTAATTTCATTAACCCCGTTTTGGGCTTTTGGCCTGTAGGGGGGCAACTTCGGGTCTGGCCCTCCAGTTATCTGGTTGGTTTTCCTCGTTGTTGTTACATTATTATTATTATTATTATTATTATTATTATTATTATTATTATTATTGTTGTTGTATTAATTATTATTATTAATTCTTTTATTATTATTATTGTTATTATTATTATTATTATTTTTATTAATATTATTAATAAAATTTTTTCATCTTCACTTTATATCTTTGTTATCAGTTTCTTTCTTAAAGAGTAAAAAGGTTATTAACGTCATACAAACTACGGATAAAAATTTCATTTTTTTTTTATTAACGGACTTAAAATCAAAATCACTATCTTGTATATAAGCATCAATCAATATATACTACAGTATAATCAAGTATTTTGAAGAATAAATTCCAGCAAAATATATACAATGATTAATATTACGTCATACTCATTCATGACACATCATTCCAAGTCGTTTGATATATTACATGTCATATTTTAGCATTGAAAGTTCCAATCAACCATACAAATCGCTTGATATATTACATGCCATATATTAGCAATGAAAGTTCCAATGAACAAAAGTGGTTACACTAAACAATGTCACTTGAAAGTAATTCCAAATATCATTAATTTGATGTTATATTCACTCATGAACAGTTCTGGAACATCCTGTATAAATAAAGAATTGTCCAGAAGTCAGGATATCCAGATAAATGCAATAAAATGACAAATTGTACAGGGTGAGTCAAAAGTCGCAGTGCACCCTGTTTTTTCGAAAACCTTGTCACTGAAATTTATCGTTTTCTAGCTTACCTTATTAGGTATAAACAAAATTTGTGGCAATGAAAACAAATTATGGAACAAATTATGTTATGTAACACAAATGGAAAAAAGATAATAAAATAAAAATGAAAATGCCATGTGAATGGATTAATTGGAAATGTGTCTCTTGTAAGGGACTGCTATAAACTCACGAAGAATATCAATTAAAAATGATGTAACATTAAGAGTATGAATTGGTACCGATCCAACATTACTGATCTGGAGCCAAGGCTTATTGGTTTATCACTGGTTCTTAATTTTTTTCAGTTTTCTTGAATAAACAGACTTCTTGCGCATCTATAAAATATATATTAAATTTAATTTTTATACAACTCGTATAAAACTTATGATAAGTATACATTACAGTAACGTAGTTTCATTTTAATGTGCTTAGGAAATGTCTTAAGAAGTAAATAAATAAAAATATCTCATTTTTTACCATGTAGTTACAGAATATGCAAATTCTATAAAATCAATTTATTTACAAGACAGTCTCAACGTACCTGTTTTCATCTTTCGGAAAACGAAGAAAAGACAAATCCTTGTTTTTTGTCTTTGAATTATTGCAGTTTATTGCTGCACAATAACTTCCTTTCAGCGTTTTTATGCTTCATATCTAAATAAACTGCAAACAGGCCAAGCGGCAGTTGAGAGCTGAAGATGAGTCATGTGATTTTCTCACGTGTTTTGAAAGGAAGGAGCGACGGTTGCAAACATTGTATGATGTCATTTATGTTTGGGCCGTTTGTGACGAAAATTATTAATTTATTTCCATTCTGATCGCAAGGGATTTGATTTTATTGCTGTCTATAGGAAACTCAAAGAAACCTAGGGAGTTTCGCTTCCGTCTATTCCATGGTATGATGATGTAACAATGTATGTAATTTTCGCGCTCAGGCTTTGAGTAGAGGTGGTGTTGACCTTTCTCAATGGCGCTAGTGAAGCCGACCTAAGTCAGCTGCCGCCATCTTACCGTACTACACGTGAAAGCAGCAAGTACTCGATTCATATGCCTTTTCTTAGAATATTTAATGTTATAAAGTTAATTAAGTAAGTTAGAATAAAATACAAGGTACAATGGTGAATACGTGTGTGGTGTTTGGTTGTAATTTTTCGTATTCTGACCTAAGATGGCGGCGGAACGTAAGCGAGCCTTCAACAAACACAATGGCATTGCCGATCTATTCCTCTATATCTGTGGTTAGTAAACGTGAAATCGGATTTATGGAAAGAATTATCATAATTTTGATACATCTTCAACAAACGAAAAACACTGATTGTTAACATCCAAGATGGAGACAATGAAAGTTGGATTGTTGCTAGCACCCCGGTGGCTAGGTGACTTTTCCGCTTCCACTCCTTTTATCTCGTTGGCCTCGTCGACAGAGCGAGTGACGTAATTTCTCGACCAATCAACAAGCAGATTATGATCAGCAACTTCCGATATTGCTGCATGGGCATCCATATATTGATGACAGAACAATAGTTGAAATAGTCTTCTTGCAATATTGGTGTTGCATCAATATTTAGTTGACGCTACATAAAAAAACTACATACTAATAGTGAATTGTAATGGTAACAATTTGATAGTGTAGTAAGATAAAAGTTTTTTCATGATGCATCAAATTTTATTGTTGCTTCAACAAACAAGCGCTCATCAACTCCCTTATTGTTGCTACATCCAAAGCATTTCTCTCCGTGTAGTTGAGAAATTGACGATTAATCTTGGAAGGTAGATTTTGGCCCACCCTGTAAGTTTTTTACACCCAAAAGTCCCGTTTTGCCTTGAACAACACTCGTCGATAGCTTCGTGCTTCTATTTCTGTGCATTGGGACGGTTACATAAAGGTCTCTGGTTCGAATCAGGCCATGAATTTTCTCTCCTATTTTCTATGATTAAAGGTAAACCAACTCTTAATATGAAAGTATTTTTTAACATCTTAAGCTTATTTTCTACATAGCTGTAAACAAAATTTTACGATTAACGTTCATTAAGCGATAATTGTCTATCTGTAGGGAATCATACAATATCACGTAATGGATACAACAGTTTCATGGCAAGAATTATTCGAAGTAATGGAGGAAGCTAAGAGTGAATATGATTTAGAAGATTATTCGGTTACTCAGACAACTCTTGAAGAGATTTTCTTGTCGTTTGCTAAAGAAAAGTAAAATCCCGGCTCCTAAAACGGCTTAATGAACTCCTAGATATTTCAATTAGTAAAAATGATTGTAGCTGCGGCAAAGAAAATAAATAGTAAATATAATCAATAAATAGGAAAAAGTAGAGAAATTACAAAGAAAATATTCTTTCAATAATTTTGCATTATCTGTTAAAATAAATAAATTAATTTGTCTCACTATATTTGTACAGAGTTTTTTCCACTTCAGCGATATACAGATCACACGCACACACACACACACACACACACACACACACACACACACACACACACGCACACACACACACACACACACAACCACACACACAACCACACACACGCACACACGCACACGTTTACAGGTTCTGAGGTTCTCCTTGTCTGTTGAAGATGAAAGCAACGCTTTCGAAAGACGTTTAACAGGTTGTATTGTTTTTTTTCATTCTTTTATTTTTATTTCTTGTTTTGTGCCTTTTTTAGTTGTGGTTAAAGAGTTTTGCACTTTTAATCTGTTCATGTCTATTCTTTGTTCTGTTATTGCCACTTAGTTGGGACGATTACGGTGTTCATTGAGAATAATCGACAGATGCAAGAAGAAAACAAATCTTTAGTGAACAAAGGCTCGATCTGTTCGTTTTAAAGGTGAGTGAAAATAATCAGTCCAAAACGATATCGTCTGAGGAGGTTTTCAAGAGAAGTGGGGCTTTCGAGAAACCGACAGTTCTTTAGTAATAAGGAATCGCCAGAATTTGTGAATAAAAGTTATCTATCGAAAAAAAAGTGATTTACGGGAGTGCAGAGCAATACGACTTAAATCAAAAGCAAAAAATATATTTGTGTCAAGAATTGTGCCAGCTTTGAAATAGGAAGATTTTCTAGGTCATGTGGTTACACTTATTGACACTGCTACGGATATTGTTGCCTGTCATAAATTGAAGACGAAATATAATTTGTACTAAGCGTTTTTTCTGCCCGTATTTCTTGGAAAGGAGGAGGAAGTCTTGAATCATAATAATTTGTCGATCTGAGTATTAATTTCTATTCTTTACGATAAATTACACAATGAACAAATTGTATCAAGCACGGAGAATGCTAAAGTGGATACTGATAATAATGGTAATTAATATTGTGTACCAGAATGTCAGAGGCCTGCGCACCAAAATCAGGCAGGCAATCAGTCATTTTACAGCTCTCGTAACAGCGTGTTCTGTTTAAATGAAACATGGTTGGATAGCTCGATCACGGATTATAAGTTGATTAATGGTCATTATTGCGTGTACAGAAGCGATAGGGCCAATGACAAATTGGGTGGCGGCGTACTGATTGCTTTACCAACTCATTATAAATCAGTAGATAGTACTATTATTAACTCCATGGATAGTTTTGATGTTATTGGAGTTAAAATCCAGGAAATCATTGATCAACCAAATGTGAGAGCCAAAAGCGACCTTTATCTTTTGAATGTCTCCAATGTCTCCATAAGAGATTAGGAAAGATTACAACTGAACTTGCAGATTTTATTATCAGTATTAAACATAAAGTTATAATAGTTGGGGACTTTAATTTTGTGGCCAATAAACAGTACTGTAATAATGCTATCTACGCAAAACAAAGGCATGGTTTAACTAAGCTTTGGAATATGGAGACTGGGTTAGAAAATCTTAATTTAGCTGCTAATATTAAGGGCGAATCTCTTGATAAAGTGGTTTCCAATGCTAATCAAAGAGTGGATAAGAGCCATACCATCCAGCTCTTCATATTACGATTCAAGAATATGTGACTGTTGGTGAAAATGTAATTGCCGACCACCATTAAGTAAACACAATTATAAACAAGGTAATTTCGAAGGTCTATTTCGCCATTTGGTAGATGTCGATTGGAATGAAATCAACGTTTATAATTCAGTTAATGAGAAATGGATTTACTTCAAAAGGACGTTGTTAGCCATTGATCGGTTCATTCCCAAAAGTAGGAAAAAGGGCAGATCAACGCTAAATTTCCTGATTGGGTATGTATCGAGACCATTAATCTCTGGAAAAATAAAAGGGACTGTCATAGACAGTATAAGAAGAGAAAAGATGCTGATAGCCTACAAAAGTATTAAGCCTCTAGAAGGGTCTTCAAGATCGCTTGGTAAAAGAACTGGGAAGCTTATTATATTAATCTTGGTATAATCTGGGTCTTCATCATAATCCCAAAATTTTTTGGTCTGTGCTGAAAAAATTAATGGGGAAAAGAGGTCAGTTGAAATCCGATCATGATGTTGTTTCCTTGGAAGATCTGGTTGCATGTTTTGAAACTAATATGAACAACGATCAACATCTGCAGGTGGACATGGCCGGACTTCAAATTTTCTGGACGCACGTGAATTTAAGATTTGATGTTCCGGAAATAAAGGGAAGTCGAATTGCCAATTCCCTCTCTGCTTCTAAACCTTGCTTTCTTTTATGGGGTTTGGTTTTTTCTTCATGGATGTACATGACTGTTTGTTTCTAATTAATAATATTTGATTAATTTTCCATTTTCTGATTATACAGGGTGTTTCAAAATTATGTACAATAAATTTAGTGACATATTCTTCAGGTCAAAAGAAGACGAAAATGTTCTATAGCACTTTGTCTGGAAACGGTTTGTTTGCGAGTAATCCAATATCATACAGTAGGGAAACACTGTAGTTAGCGGACGATATTTTAGCAGTTCCAGCGTTTCGACCCAACACTAGGTTGAGTGGTTTGTTCCATTTAAACCTACTTTAGGGTTGTTCCATTAGTTGTGTACGGTTGTTTCCATTACTGTAGTTTCACTACTGTACATCCACTAGGAATATCAATTTCAGAACGTTTGCGTGCTTTGACATACGCATTACGATTTACGTAAAAAAAAGTCATGTACACGTATTCCAGTGCAGAATACACTGACATGCACCTAATGTATGGTCTTGCGGACGGAAATGCTGTGGAAGCAAGAAGACTCTACCAAGAACGCTTTCCGAATAGACGTTTGCCAAATAACCGAACATTTGTATCTGTCGACAGACATTTGAGGGAGCGTGGTTCCTTTGGCCGTCAAACAGGACAAGGGCGGCCTGTAGCACATTCTCCGGATGAGGAGGATGTGATAATTGACATCATACTTGATGAACCACAGACAAGCACCCGTCGTATTTCTTCCATGGTACACATTCCGCACTCATCTGTTTGGCGCATTCTTCACCGTCAGCTTTTGCATCCATACCACCTGCAACTGGTTCAGGCACTGAACCCAACGGACTATCCCCACCGACAACGATTTTGTTAATGGATACAAAGTTGTCATGCTGCAGACCCTAGTTGTCTCAGCCAGATACTTTTCACGGACGAAGCAATCTTCACCCGGACAGGAATCGTAAATTCTCACAACCAGCACCATTGGGCAGATGCTAACCCGCATGTTACCAGAGCTTGAGCGCATCAAGAGCGTTTCTCCGTGAACATTTGTTGTGGAATTGTCGGAAATAACTTAATTGGCCCTTATGTGTTGCCGCCACGATTGATTGGGCGAACGTATCTTTTGTTTCTGCAGAATGCATTGCCAGAATTACTGGAAGATCTTTCTCTTTTGATAAGATCTAGCATGTGGTTCATGCATGATGGCGCTCCAGCACATTTCAGCCATGTTGTGCGAGCACACCTTAATGCTGCGTACACGAATCGGTGGATAGGTCGAGGTGGACCGGCAGCCTGGCCTGCAAGATCACCCGACCTTAATCCCTTGGACTTTTTTCTGTGGGGTCATGTGAAAACGATCGTCTACAGCACAGAAGTTCCTAACATTATGGATCTGCGACAACGAATTGAAAATGCATGCCAAACCGTTCGTAATGCTGGCGACGAACTCTTCCATGACGTCAGACGGTCGCTCATACAACGAGCCGAAGCGTGCGTGCGAGCTCGTGGCGGGCACTTTGAACAATTCCTGTAATTTGGAGCCGCGGGTTTAGTTGGCGGTATCACGTCAATAAATCATTTCCAGACAAAGTGCTATAGAACATTTTCGTCTTCTTTTGACCTGAAGAATATGTCACTAAATTTATTGTACATAATTTTGAAACAACCTGCATTCTTTATTAGACTTATCTAATTCCATTTTTCCATCATTTGTGTCTGTGTGCTATGCAATTCCAACAATCTGAGCTGGGTTATTCACTCACTGATAATCTACTTTTGCATACGCACTTACTCTCGATAACTTGGGCATTCATCACTTGAAGCATAACAGTGCGTGGGCGAAACCGATACAGCGCCGTGCGAAAGGACTGCTTTCTCTGCCGCCTTTCCACTATTTATCATTTACAATCACAAACAATCAACCGATGTTATAGATAAAGACTGGCGGTTTAACGGTAAGCAGACTAAGTAGCCGTATGGGGTCCCGTCATACCATAGGACCCTGAATGTTATAAAAAATAAGCAAAATTATCGTTTAACGGATTATTAATTAAGTAAATGAAAGTAAATTAATTTGTTTTATGGCAGGAAACTTTAATTATTAAAATCAAATAGAAGTAAATTTTGAGGTATCCAAAATTGAGGCTCCTAACGTCAGTTTAAGGACCCCAAAATTTTTACCGCTTGGAGCATCCGCCTAACTTGTGTCATTATTATTAACCCCCTTAAAACGTAAAACCTCCTTAAAGCCCTTGTTGATATCAGCCCTTTTAATATCAGCCCTTGATGATGCACCATAGAAACACAAACAGCCGATTGTAGATAAAAAGACAACTTGCCGATTGTTGGCATAAACTTTGCCTTGCTTTGTTGGTCCGTGCATATTGTTGGTGAGATACCTCATATGTTTTAGATATTGTTGCCATCTGAATATCAATTAGAAGAGCGTAGAAAGCCAACGGGATGTCGGACGTGAACGGGACATAGCCTAAGACACTCCCAGGGTCTTCGAGGTCCTCTGTGCAAAATTTCAGCCTCGGGGGTTTCCCGGTTCAGAAGTTAAGGAGAAACAAACAAACACACAAAAACAAACAAACAAACAGACGGAAAGTGCGCTATATAGATAAAGATGAACTCTCTTCAGCCACTTCGGTAAGTGTCTTTTGTTAGTTGTATATTCTTTCGCTTCTCATTTTGTTTATTTTTATTTATTTATTTATATATTTATTTTATTTTTTTTATTTTATTTTAATTATTTTTTAAATGTATTTTTCTTAACCCCGTTGTAAGATTAGATTTTACCCCCCTCCCCCGACCTTGTCTGGGTGGTTGCTCTCTGTTAAGGTACGTTCACAAAGACGCGGTACATGCGAAAGCAATCAGCTGCGATGCGATGAGTCAATCCCTCTCCTGTTCACAAACACGCGGCAATTCAAGCTTCTGCATGACATTTCAAAATGCTGCCACTAGGGGCAGTGGTGCACAGAATAAGTACTTCCTGTTAAAAGTAAACAATCGGTCTCCATTACTGGCAAATTTTTATGATGAACGTGTTTGTTGTTTTCTTAGGTGTCGGAATATTTCTGTCAAATATTATTTCATCGAATGTAGATGAAGATATACTTCTATAGGTTTATTTCAGCGTCAGAGCATTTCTCACTCCTTCCAATGCTTCCATTTTGGCGCTCTCAAGCTGATTGGTAGAAAATTAACGTGACAACCTTGTCGCTCTCGCCGCACGTACCGCAGTGGAAAAAGTTGACTCCAAACGATCTCAGATGCGGCTTAGAAGCGGCAAACGCGGAATTAATCTGATAAGCTACTGCACTGCCGCTTCTGCACGTATCCGCATGTACCGCGTCTTTGTGAACGTACCTTTACTGTCTCAATTATTATATAATTATTATTATTTTATTATTATCGTGCTTATTCGCTTGTCCTTCTTGTCCGTTCTTTTAAGTATTTCATTGTCTGTTATATGTATAGGGTGTTGCAGATAACTACAGGGCAGTATAACGGGAAGTCTACCCACTCGATTGCAAGGGTCGGCTCGGTCAATTAGCAGAATGGATGGAGATAACTAATTTAATAAATGACTTAGTTTCGAATCTGCAATCCGAAACATTGAATCATGATAATGTTTTTTGATGCAACGAATAAATAAAAATTTTATACAGTGCATAAACCTTTTATTTATTTATCAACTGACGAATCTACAGAATCATGTACATCGATAATACTGAATAAGGGCTTAGAATAACTGGAGTATGAAATATAAGCATGAGTATCGAGTCTCTCGATATGGCGAGTAAAAGTAGTGTCTATATTGAAGGTTCCTCATTACTCGCGTCTGTGGTCACAAGCGAATGCGGAACAAAAATCACGGCACGTACAAGCTTTTTCAGTATATCTAAAATCTTAAAAAGAGTGTATTTTGTATAATGAAAAATTTAAATTATTGCATTACCCGTAACGCTCTTTTTAGCCGGAAAGTTATTCTTAAGAGAGGAAGGAATTTGTAGAAAAAAATTAAGCACTTCAAAGCACAGAAATTCAACCAGGGCATAAATTAGAGAAAAGTTGAAGACTTCAAAAACCATCAAAAGATCTAAATGTTTCTAAATAATAAATTATAAATTAAATTGTGAAAAATAAAATATATTTATAGTAATGGAAATGAGTTTATGCCAATACACTAAGGTTCATTAGTTTCATTCAAAACTCTGAAAGCAAAACATTAGGCCATTACATGGCTAGGTTGCGCTATCATTTACCACACTTTTAATATATTTCATAATATCTCTGTAGTAAAGATTTAATTAAAAATTGTTGCTCAGACAACAATGGTCATGTGTCTTTTCAGTTCTGGCGTGTGCTTCAAGCCGGCGTCAACAATGGTTAAAAGTACAACAACAATGGGAAACTGTTTCCGTAACACTTTTTTGGTGTATGTTTTCGCATCACGTTTTTTGTAGATAGATGTCCAGCCTTAAAACATTATCATGTTAAAAAATATTATTTACATCATATTATTTAAAACATATTATTTACATAATATTATTAAAGAATAATAAAATTTTAGCACATTTTCTATAGAAATGTGCTTATGTGATCGGTTTGTCCAGCTGTCCGTCCGTCCGTCCGTCTGTCTGTAGACACAATTCCCAAAATTTATTGCGTTGCAATAGAAAGAGTGCACATATTGAATTGCTGGAAGACACGAATTATCCTCGCATTCGGGAAACGCGTGTTGAGAACATGGGTTCGGCTCTGTGCGTGCTCTAAACGTTAATGAGATGGTGCGCATGCAGGAGACACGTGTTTGATGATTATTGAAAGGGCAGTTCGGTCTCTAAATCGAGAGAATTTTTTTTATTCCTAGGGAGCTTAATATTTATTACGATAACTTGTAAACGATTTAACCTTTTCACCGTCTGTTTTCAACAATCCATTAATATAGGACAGAGCACGAACAAGTACGAACGTCAGATAGCCGGAATAAGTACGTGCTCTAATGGTATCATTTTGATACCACTTTAAAATTTCCTGTAACCAGATATGGCATGTAATATATATAACAAATCGTCACAACTTATGATGAACGAATATATAAGAGTAACCAGTGATAGCAGATATTGGTCTAATGGCGCGTGTACGAGCTATGATGTCTCATGAATGAATATAACGCGTAAATAATGTTGGTGTGAACAGTTTTGTAATACGTGTTTTAATGGAACTTTCAATGCTAAGATACGGCATGTAATATATAAAAAAAACTCGTAACAACGTGTCATGAGTGAATATAACGAGTAAATAATGATAATGGTTATTGGTTTAGTAGCACGTGCCCTAATGGTGCAATATGACACCACATGGTACCATTGGAACTTTCGATGCTAAGATATTTATTTATTTATTAATTTATTTATTTATTTTTATTTATTTTTATTTAATTTAATTTAAAGGACGATAACATCGTCCATCCAGGGCCAGTATTGCGGGGGCCGATGAGGTAGGTCCCTGGATGGAGGGGAACAAAGATACAATTTGATCATTTACAAACAATTATTAAAAAATGGAGGGGAATGGAGAGGGTAGGAGTTACTTAGGTGGGGGTGCAGAGAGGAAGTTCTTTAAACGGGATTTGAAAATTTTGGTGCTTGGTGACGAACGGAGATCTGGGGGTAAGGTGGACCACAGTCTGTTGCCGGCGATAGAGATACTTTTGAGCTGGTAGCTACATCTAATATGGGCGATTGGGAAGGAATTTCTATGTCGGGTGTTGTAGGGGGGTGTTCTAATGGTTTTAAATAAAGGTTGGGGAAGGGACATAGTTGGTGCTTGGTGACCAACGGGGTGAGAGAGAGGGGTAGGTTTACGTAGTTTTAATAAGGTACGTACAAACCATTTTTGCCATCTGTGTAGACATAGCAAGTTAGATTTGGTGGTTGAACCCCAAAATTAAGGACCATAGGAAAGCGAGGAGTGGATTAAAGCGTTATATTGTAGTATATGGGTTGTAAAAGGATCGAGAAATGATTCAATCAGAGTCAAAGTATTAAATGAAACAAGGGCTTTAATGTCTAACAACAATCAAACAACATTCTAACAAGATGGAAACTTAAATTCTAATATATACAAAACAGTAAGGATCTTAAATGAACTAGAACTTAATCCAGGTTCGTCAGTAAACAGTAGGAACAAACATGATTGCAAAGCTTACATAGCGATAGGTCAACATCCTTTCCTAGTACATAATTCCAAACCCAAGATAAAGCATACTTAAATGATTTAAATTTTAGAATTCTATCTGAGAAAACTAATAACAAAAGGGAAATTTGAAGTTTGGCAAGACTAGATACATCTAATATTGTAACAAAGGATTTTACTACCTTACATGCTGGGACGAGGCTGGCGGCAACGAAGTCGAGGTAGAGCTGGAGACAAGTGCTGGTCAGGAAGACTGATTCTGGAATGCCATTCAAAATTCCCGCTCCCCTTTTATATCAGAACGGAATTCGCAATGAATCCTGGGATACTCCCTCTGGTGGCGAGGTCAGAACTATCCATAATACTTCCGGAACAGGGGGGTGAAAGGATCGATATTGAGATCAGAAGTGATACACATTCCCAGCATGCAAAGCAATAAGCTTAGCCTAAACATAATTTACAAATGGCAAAATACAGATATCACAATTCAGGATCAGCAAAATATACGCCAACCTATGAGTAATAAAGTGTTCTAGGCTTCGAGATTCCTGCAATATCAAATAAATTACAAAAGGAATAAATAAGAATCTATCATAAGAACAAAGAGAGGAATCGAAAGGTAGGCCTAACCGCCCACATGGTGCGCAAAACATCGATTCTTAAATCGGTGGTTATCAAAGTATCGATTTATCATTTCATGGTTTTCTGAAACATCGATTCTTAGTTCAAAAGGGTATGAGGATTCTTCCACTGTCTCTAAATAGATAAATACACATAACAAAACTTTACTACAATA
>JAHWFO010047584.1:267294-277759 GCA_023313115.1 Rhysida immarginata | reverse complement strand
TCTTGTCCGTCACTTATAGTCCCTTGTTGTGCAGCTGTTTGTAGTCCACCTTGGGTCCTCTTCTTAGCGAGTAGTGGCTGTCATCCTTGTCGGTCTCCTCGTCTACCCTCTGCTCCTGAGGTGCCTCTGGTTCTCCAGAAAATTTTTCCCGCTGGCGAGACTGCTCTTCGTTGAAGGCTTCCTGTGGATCCTCGCGCTCTATGGCTCGTTGTGGTTCCATACGTATGCTGGATTGGTCCTCCACCTCGGACATGTTAGGCTCAGGTTGCCGGTGCACAGGTTGATTTCGGTCGGGCTCGCAGCCTGTGTGCCCCTGGTTTCGTCGTCTGCGTATCTGCACTGGTGGGTCGTCTTCTTCGCACTCCGATTCCGTGGGTTCGTCATTATGAGCCTGCGTGCTCTTTGTTGGCTGCCGACTGCCAGTCCCGGTCCCATAGCATGGTTTCAACCGGTCGACATGTACCACCTGTCTGTCCTTCCTCCAACATCCCTCTATCTCATAATTAACCTCAGATAGAATCTTTCTTACCCTGAACGGACCCATATATTTGTGTTCCAGTTTATTCTTTCTCCCTCCCTTACGCAATAACCAGACCTTTTTCCCCAGAGAATAAGTTTGCAATCCATGTCTGTTCCTATTTCTGCGAAGTAAACCCCTACGCTTGTTTTCCTGACTAAGTTTTTCTGCCCGTTCCCTGGTTCTCATAAGTCTGGCAACGAGCTCAGAACGATAACTCTGAATAGAGGTCTCTCTATTATCTTCAGTTTCCCAGGAGAGAGGAGTTCTGGGGTCGAACGCATAGAGGAGGTAAGCTGGGGCCTCTCCTGTGTTGCCGTTGGGATTAGTACGTATGGTAAACAGGGCCTCCTCCAGTCTCTCATCCCAGTTTCGCGAATCATCATCACATAGGCTTCTTAGAATCTCGATAATGGATTGATTCAACCGCTCCACTAAACCGTTAGAATTGGGTCTGTAGGCTGTGGTATGGTGCAGGTCTATATCCAGATCTTGACACAAGGTTTTCAAGAGCTCAGAAGTGAAGTTTGCCCCTCTGTCTGAGATTAGTTCTTGGGGTATCCCATACCTGCATATAATATGCTCCATGATTGCCTTGGCCACTGTTCCAGCCGCCTGGTCAGGGAGAGCACAAGCCTCAGGATATCTGGAGAAAACGTCAATGCACACCAAAATATATTTATTCCCCTTGAGGCTCTCAGGTAAAGGACCGATCAGATCCAGAGAGATCTTCTGAAAAGGGAAGGAAGCAGAGAGACCCTCCTGGAACGGGGCCTTTCCCTTTGCTAGTTTGCATTGTTGACATACTCTGCACTTCCTAATGGTGTCCTTTACGTCCCTTTCCATACCTGGCCAGAAGTACCATCTCCTGAGGTTCCTGAGAGTTCTACTTACTCCCTGATGCCCTGCTAGGCTACCTGAGTGAGCTCTCTCGATGAGTTCATGTCGCATAGACTTAACTATGCAGAGTTTGTTTCGATTATTGCCAAACTGTCTCATTAACATCTTTCCTTCAACTATGAATCCCTTCCTCCTTCTCTTTCTTTTAATAAGGGGGGACATAAAAGGGTCTGAGTGTTGGGAGTCTATAATTTTCCCGATCAAAATCTGGTTACTCAGTTGAATGACCGCTTGGACTTCCTTTGCCGGTAGTCTAGAGAGTAGATCAGCCATGCCATTGTCTGACCCCTTTACATGCTCTACCCTCAGATTGTATTCTTCAATTTCTAGGGACCAACGAAGCAATCTCTGATTGGAGTGCTTCAGGTTCTTAATGAATGCAAGTGGCTTGTGATCGCTACGCACAATTACAGGGAAACCTAAAATGATGTGGCGAAATTGCCTAAGTCCCATCAGGATGGCCAGGGCCTCCTTTTCGATAGTACTATAGTTCAGCTGAGCTTTATTGAGTTTGTAGCTGAAGAAGGCTATGGGCCTAAGGTGCCCATCTTTCATCTGATGGAGAGCTGCTCCAGTTGCTCCTATGGAGGCGTCAGTGAACAAAATGAACTCTTTGTCATAGTCTGGGGGGACTAGCACTGGCTGACTGCCAAGTACTCTCTTAATTTCACAAAAGGCCCTTTGGCAATCCTCAGACCATTTGAATCTGGTACCCTTTTTGGTAAGGTCTGTAATGGGTAGCAGGGTATTGGATAAATTGTTGATAAATGGTCTGTAGAAGTTAACTGCTTCCAATAAGGAGCGTACCTCCTTGACACAAGTCGGAGGTGGGATCAACTCGATGTGCTTCCCATTCCCGGGGTCTGGGCTTATGCCTTCCGCTGAGATAATGTGTCCCAGGTATCTGACACTGGATACACAAAACGAGCATTTGGATTTTTTCATAATGAGATTTCTCTCTTTAAAGATTTTAAGGACCCATTCCAATAGTTCCATATGTCTCTCGAAGGTTTCAGAATAGATGAGAATGTCGTCCTGGAACACGTATATCCCCTTTCCCAGGTGTTCTTCCAATACATCTGACATAAAACCCTGGAATGCAGGTGCTGAGTTTTTCCCACCCTGGGGTAGCCGCGTCAGCTGAAATTTTCCCCAGGGTGTCTGAAAGGCGAAGCACTCACGTAGGTGCTCTGCAAGGGCGATTTGGAAATACCCGGAGTTGAGATCTATTACGAAGAAATATTTCTGCCCATTAAGGCTCTGAAAGATCTCATAGGGTCTGGGCATCGGAAAGTCGAGTCCTTGGGTAATATTGTTGACTTTACGGAGATCCAGGGTCATACGAATATCGCCATTCTCCTTTTCAACTAAGAACACTGGGGAATTCCACCTAGATTTGCTGGGCTCGATGATACCAGCTTCTCGGTACTGATCTATGCGTTTTTTGAATGAGGAGAGATGCTTATGCGGTATCGGGTACTGTCTTACGAAGATCGGCTCCTTCTTGTCGATCTCAAAGTCAATGACCGCGTCCTTCACACCATTAAGGATCTCGATCTCTTCTCCAAAGTGGTCTGCATGGATATCTATGAGCTTATTGGGATAAACAATTGAACAATGAGTGTCATATCGAATTTCTAAATAGTTGGAAATTGTATTGTTGCAACGGCGCTGCATGAAAATCGTATTGTTGAAAAATGGCGCCCGCTTTATCAACGGAGCAGAAATGCAAGGTTGTTGAATGGTATTTCGAGACAAAGTCACCTGTAATCGTGCAAAGAAAGTTCCGGAAGGAGAATAAGTGTCGAGACGCACCAGGCAGGCAAGCAATCATGGATTTTGTCAAGCAATTTCGTGCCACTGGATGTGTTAAAGGCAAGAAAAAAGGCGGGAGCGAAGCTCGTATTCCAACGGCCCAAGTTGTCGAAAATGTTCGCACAAGGTTGGTCGATTCCCCTACAAAAAATCTGTTCGCCGCCTATCCATTGAAGAAGGGCTGTCGTATACCATGACGTGGCGAATTTTTAGAAAGGATTTATACTTGTTCCCGTATAAGATCCATGTTTATCAGGAGTTAACAGACTCTCGAAGACAGAAGCGACAACAAATTGCAATGGAGTTAGGAGTAGAAATGGAAGCCAATCAGGAAATTGTGGACAACCTGTGGGTGTCAGATGAGGCCTTCTTCCATCTGTCAGGTGACATTATTAAACACAACGTTCGTTTTTGGGGTTCCTAGCACCCTCATAAGATCCATAAGTCACCTCTTCATCCACGAAAGGTTATGGCGTGGTGCGCGATTTCCAAAAGAGGCATCATTGGTCCGTTCTTTTTTGAGGGCACCGTAACGTCACAGGCTTACCTTAACATGTTGGAAACCTTCTTCATCCCCGAGCTGCGAAAGAGGCGTATACTGCTTCGACATCAATGGTTTCAACAGGATGGAGCTAGGCCTCACACCACTAATGAAGTGCTAGACTTTACATTCAGAAATTCGGAAACCGTGTCATTTCAAACAGGTTTCCAGATCGATTCGGGGATGGCTTTCTTTGGCCCCCTACGATTCCTGACCTAAACCCATGTGATTTTTATCTCTAGGGGTTCCTTAAAGACAGTGTGTTCACTACAGCACCAAGAATCCTAGACATGCTGCGGCAAAGCATCGTCGACTGCTGCACCCTTGTGGATGCAGAAATCCTAGATATATTTATGAACAACTTCACCATTCGGCTGCGAGCAGTTCAAAACGTTCGTGGTGCCCATATTGAGCATATCATCAAGACTTTTCCACGGGAATAAAATCTCCGAACTGCCTAAAATATCATACTGAAATCCTAAGCTTGTAAACATTCATGTGTCAATAAATCATAGTACTGAAATGGTCAGAAACTGACTGAATCATCCTGTAGATAAGTTCCAATTTGTAACAGTGCATAGTATTCCTGTTATTCAGGCTTTTCTTAGAAAAGAGAGTTCTTAGTACTTAATAATTTCTTGAAAATCTTTAAAAATGATTAGTAATGGAGATAATGGAGAGTTAGCAGAATATTGAGGAAGAGTGGAAAACGACAGAGGAAGCACTCCTTTAACTCCGTGCGGTATTGAGCAGATGGTCAGCAAGTAAATAGAAGAATCGGCGACCGCTAGACTACACAAAGTGATGAATGGTCAAGTTTTACTTCATGATATCGAGAGAAGTGATGGAATTGCAACAACATCAAATGTACATCTAAAGTAAGAATACGTGACTAAGAAATTATTTAGACTAGCAATGGTATCCTTGGACAGGTCCATACATTGTGAGCTTTAAAAAATTTTTTTTCGAATTTTCATTAGGAATTTTTTCGGTATTAATTTTGAGCGTTTTCATGTGTTTATTTTAATATATTGCAAAATTTATTAAAAAAAAAAAGCACAAGCCACGCCAGGGTTATCACCTAGCTTTTATGGTAGCATAGCAGATCCAAACATTTCATAAAAATACATTTTGACTATATTCTTGGGAATATGTTGGAAACAGATGCTGATAATGCGATGATTGAACGTCCATTTTCAAGATTTATTAACAATTAGCATAAAATGATGATGCAGTGACAGGATGTAAACAAGGCAGCGCCTCTTGATGAGGGAAAGGAGCCACACGTGTCTCCGTTTAGTTCCCTATCAAACGTCCAGCCGACAGCAATAATTAATTTGTTCTGAAGGTAAAGAGAAAGAACGAGTACATGTCTGAGAATCTCAGCAGCTAAAACAGAAATTGAAAACATTTAAAAACGGGAGGTTCGAATAGAACAAGACGGTATACGTGCTTCTACGTCAAGAGCAAGAAAAGGATGGGTCCAAATTATCCAGTGATGTTCCTGGTGGTGATGATGGACATTGTTTTAATCTGAGGCAAGTCAAGAAGAGTTTAAATAAAGTCCAGGTATATCACCTAGAATTCCTGTTTTCGGATTTTTCGTAGAATGGATAGTCATTTCGCGCTGTGTTGTATTGATTGAGTTATTATTTAGCCAATTTGGAGTTATAATTTAATCTTTTGAGATTGTTTAACTTACATACAAGTGTAATTATCCCGGGCAACGCCAAGTCTTCTGCTGGTCTTTGTATATATATAAATAAGGATGTTTGTTTGTGGGTATGTTTGTGGGTGTCACGGAATTTAGCCAGCAAAATTTCGTCCGACAATCATTGGCGTCACAACTCCCGCTGCATTTATTCTCGTCATTATCCAGACGGCGATTAGATGCGGCGTCATGATCAACGAGGAAAGAGGAAGTACAAGAGAGATGCGCAGAACGACAAAAATAAAAAAGGAGAGAGGACACATTGGAGACTCAGCGAAAAGTTGCTCTGAAACAAGGCTGGCGAGGAACGTCGAAATGGGAAGTCAGAAAGCCGTCCGCGATAATGAATATCGCTTTTGCGGGCTTAAATTAAAGAAGCACGAGTGCCCTTCTGTTGTTCACCGGAGAGCTCGGCAGGCAAGCTTCAGTCGACGCAGAGAAGGAAAGCGGTGCTTCCATGACAAATTCTCACCAAGCGACGAGCCGACCTCTTGCAGAGTCTGCTTCGAAAGGATTGTACTTGTCAGAATCGTTCCATAAGGTTAGTGAACTTTCTACGCCTAACTCTTACGTCTATTCACCCTTTTCACGTGGAGACGCTCCAATTCAGTAACTTACTGGCAGCTCGCTTATCTATCATTTTGACCGCCACGCTTTTATCGAACTGTGCGAGACACGTATTTTTAAGAAGGAACTGATAAATGGATTCTGGCCTTATGGATTGAAAGCATACCTAACAGAAAGGGCTGGTTTTCTGCTCGTGCAAAAGTTCGCTTGAACTAAAGCAGTCTCGTCGTTTTTTTGTCTCCGTCATTTAATCCCTGTTATGACTACTGAACAAGATTGGTCGAGCGTCCGACACGGCTATTAGAACAATTAAATATTGTCAAGCATTCGATACGTTGTTGCTGACCATAGTATACCGTCTTCATTTTTCGTCCATTAACACTGCTCAAGTCCTGTGGTTCTCGGCGGTGGTTCCATACGTCTGACAGCGTATTGCCGATTCATGTCTATAAATTTCCTTGCAAGACAATGCCTTATCGCCCTCAAGTGTCGTTGTGAGTGTGTGTGACCTACGGGATATAAGTTATCTCGACAGTCTTCATGCGAAAGTTTCGCCTGAGTTATTTATATAATTTGTGTTGTGAAAGTCTTTATACACCCAGGGCCATCGAAATTGTTGGACGTTATCCAAGAGTGCCTACAGAGTACACATTCGTATGTGCTACGTTATTTAAGCAGGGAAATTACCTGGCAGTGCATGATTTAAATATTTGTTATTTAAAATAATTTAGTGTTTAAGCATCTAGTCTAAATTTTTCTTGCAAATAAATATTCTGTTATTTCTTTTCAAATACGCCTGCTCTTTCATTTGCTTCAACTGCGTACCTAGAATTTATTCATACAGTAGGTTTTTGGGTTTGTGACTTTCTTATACAAATCTACAGTTTTATTCCGATCTTGATGAAATTTTGCATACTTGACTTCAAACCATGAGGAACGTCATTGTCTACCTCAGATTTCAAAACATAATAATTATTGATAAAAAAAATCGATATTCATGGTTATGGCAAGGCATATTAATGAGAAATATCTCATGACCAACAATGCAAGGCAAATTTTGTGCAAAAATAGGTAACAACAATGGTATCAACAAGCAACGCACCAACACTCTGCAGGGATCAAAGATATATATCTCATGACCAACAAGGAAAGGCAAAGTTTGTGCAACAGTAGGTATCAGCAATGGTATCAACACGCAATTCCGGATGGTTAAAACTTCCGTTTTCCACCGGATGTGTAGTAGTGGCTAAAGTGAAAAACTCTCACCAATGAGAAGAGTTAGCGTTTGGTCGGTCAGAAATCTCGGTGAGAAAACTGTGACGTCATTTAAACGCGCTCAGAAACGCCAGTTAATGCTGCTATGCCTAACCGGTTAGTCTAACGGTCCTCGCCGAGAAAAAGCAACACCAACTCTACTCAAAGCCTGAGCGCGAAAACGTCATACATTGTTACATCACCTACGGTAGGGTATTGCTAATCATATTTCTACCAATAATAAGCCCGAAATTGTCCTTACCTTAGGTGATGTAACAACGTATGATTTTTCCTGAGCAGGCATTCTCTCTAGGCGGTATTGGAAAACGACGGTTAGCCCAGTGAGAAATTACGTCATCATTCTCTCACCTGTGAGGGTTTTTGACCACAGCCTGCGTTTACACATTTTAAGGCAGGAAACGGAAGTTTTTTGCTGTCCTGCTTCTGCGCAGTTACTTCAGTTTCGGTTTCAAGGGAAAGGTCTATATAAAAATTCAGGCTGCGTCTGTAAATGTTGTTAAAATTTTTGAACGACTTATCCTTTTAGCTCATAGTTGTACCAGATGTTCGTTAGGTTCAGTGTAAGGTATATATTTGCCAAGTGTCAGATTGGCCCAAAGGAGAAAGGGTAAAATAATCTTTTGCTTGATCTGTCTGTCTGACATGAGCCTACAATATACGCGGACCAACAATGTATATCATGTCCTACAATGCAAGGCAAAATTAATTTGGCTATGCTCTTGGATGAAGATACCCACGATGGGAAATTCCAATGTTTAAAGCATGAGTTTTATTTTCACTGGCGCTCTCTGGCCATTTGCGTGGGCATTACTCTCAATCTAGCAGGCGACTACACGTTTCCTTTTTGGCCTCGATGACTCAATGGTTGCGTGATCGCCTCCGATGCCCGTAGATATGGCTTCGATCCCGGCCGAGGACGACGAGGATTTTTTCAGGAGGAAAATACTGTGAACACGCACTTCCTTCGGAAGTGAAGTAAAGCCATTGGTCCCGTGTAGATGTTTGCCGGATGAATTTTTTGAGAAAAGTCAAGTTATTTGTTTAAAAAACATGTATGGTTGATGTTTTGGTTTACTGTTATTGCAGTTGACTGTTGCAGTTATTATGAAACATAATGTAAATGGATTTCACAAGCAGTAATTATTACATTTAGTAAGGCCTTTTTCCGAAGGAAATGCGTGGTCACAGGTTTTTCTCCCTGTAAAATCATCGTCGTCCTCGGTCGGATCGAACCCGCGTCATCGGGCATCGGAGGCGATCACGCAACGACTGGTCCATCAAGACCAATAAGGAAAAGTGTAGTATTCTGCTAGACAGAGAGTAATACCCACAGATTTGGCCAGAGGGCCCCACTGAAAAAAATCTCACGCTTTCAACAGTGAGTTTCCCATCCTGTATGTCTTCATCCATGCTTTGGCTGATATCCCTTGATGAAGAATCAGTTCGATATCATATTCAAAATTACATGGAGACGAAGCAGAGCAAGTTAACATTTGATGCCATTACAAGTGCGTTACAATTTTCATGTAAAGATTTGTGAAATTTGTGATACAAAAATGTCAAGAAGAGGGCGGGAAAATATCGGTCGAAAATCACAACATGCTAAAAACGAGCAGGCGCGACGACAAAGCAGAACGAAGGAACAACGCTCGCAGGGATGACGCATATTAGGAATATAAATGTACGTTCACGCGCGCAAGAAAGTGGAGAGCAGCGCAATCAACATTTAGAAGCAGACAGATTATGACACAGACAGGCAAGGCAACGTTTAAGCTGCACGAACTATTACGCATATCGATTGATGATACGGGAACAGGCATATAACCACATATTCAAATGTCGACAACTGTATCATCAGTATGTAGTGAACATGTACGCAAAAACAGAAAGCGAACGTTTGTGATACATTCGTTTTAATCAAGCACGACTGCGCACGGATGAATATATACATTTATCTGATGCTATTAACAATAACAATGATGCAGTTATGAATATCAATGATCTGGGAAATATATACATAATACCATCTTCATAAACAGAGTAAATACAAGACGCTATGGCTTATGTTCGTGCTTACGGTCAGCCTAATTGTTCATAATCTTCACTTGCAATCCAAAATGGGAAGAAATTACCAAATTGTTACTATCTGGACAAAAACCAATTGATCGTCATGGTGTAACTGCAAGAATGTTCAAACAAAAATTAAAATCTCTTATCGATTTTGTTGTAAAGCATCATGTATTTGGAAATACACGCTGCTGGGTGTATTCAGTTGAGTGGCAGAAACGTGGGTTACCGCATGCACACATTTAAATTTGGTTAATTGAAGAAATTAGACCGTAAGAAATTGATAAAAATACAGGGTCAGGACACACTAATGTGACGACCTCTCCTCAACATGTTGGAACGTCCTATGGTATGCAGATGAAAAATCATTGCATATCATTAAAAGCTGGAAACAGCAGACGTGTAGATAGGGATCAACTATGCCCAATGCTTCCAGATCACAAATCAGCTGGGATCGAGCCAGGGTGTCAAAGGCCTTGGATACATCCGTCTGAACTATGACAAAGTTGGAGCCTTGGTCATAAGCTTTGATTGCATTTAGATAGAGTTCAAAGGGTATCCAGTGAACCCGGAATCCAGGGCGACCACCACACTGTTGATGGGATATTCGAGGCTGAAGATTGATTTGAAGTTCATTGAATCTAACTTTCTCTACAAATTTGGTTATCGTTGGTGAGTGACAGTAATGAAGTTTTCCAAAAGATTTCTGTCTTCTGATTTGAATATTGGTATTATGGTGGACATTTTCAAAAGATCTTGGCATAATATACACCTTATTACCATTAATTATCGGACACTTTCGATTTTAGACGTTTTGTCGAATATCTAGAAAAATACTTGACGAATTTTCCTGAAATTACAGGGGTGTAAAAAGGATGTTACACATCATATACGAGGCTCGTCCAGAAAGTAAGTTCCGTTCGGTAATAAAAACAAAACTACTACATATATATTCAAAATTTTTTCTTTACCAGATTCTATGTACCTTTAACTATTTTTCCACATAGTTTCCAAGTTTATTTAAGCACTTGTCATAGCGCTCAATGTACTTCCCCATGATCATTTCGTAGAA
>JAHWFO010047584.1:201840-266676 GCA_023313115.1 Rhysida immarginata | reverse complement strand
AGGCCTATTGTTAAAAATGTCTAATGTTAGGCCTATTGTTAAAAATGGCTAATATTAGTCCTATTGTTAAAAATGGCTAAATAATGTTAGGCCTACAGTTAAAATGACTAATCAATATTAGGCCTATAGTTAAAAATGGCTAATTAATGACTAATTAATGTTAGGCCTATAGTTAAAATGACTAATTAATGTTAGGCCTATTTCTAAAAATGGCTAATTAATGTTAGGCCTATTATTAAAAATGGCTAATTAATGTTAGGTCTTCAGTTAAAATGACTAATGTTAAGCCTATTGTTAAAAATGGCTAATTGAAGTTAGACCTATATTTAAAAATGATGTGAATGCGGATAGAATCAAAGGTATTTCCACTGTTTATTTTAACCAAGTGCAAGTAAAAGTTTAAAATTACATCTGCATCACAGCTAAATTTCCTGGAATGCTTAAAAGATTTTTCCCGATAATGCTTTGAAACAATGATTTTTCTCTCTTGACGTTTATGGTAACTTTGATCCCCTAGATCATAGGGGAAGAACATAGGCCCAGTAGTTTCAAACATTTAGACGTGCGGGGATTTCATTTCTCATGTGTTTGGAAAGATTCGTGTGAGCGCTGCAATCGAATACGTAAATTTACATGCAGTGCTCGTCATTGCTGTTTATAAAAACATTACTGTAATATTAAACAACAAATTTTAATATTCTTCTTTTCAGCATATTTGAAAATCGTTTTACGAGTTATATTCTTGTTTTTCTTGATATTCGACAAAACGTCTAAAATCGAAAGTGTCCGGTCATTAATGGCAATATGGTGTACATGTAGTATGCTAATAATTGTGAGGCACATGTTCAAAATTTTTCATAGACAGAATCTGTCTAGGCTCTGCAGAATACGTGCGGGTATCAAGTGAGTGTAGGTGACATCGGAAAATATGAGTTTACTTAAAAAGGACAGTAGCTGTCTTGGTGTCGGTAGCCGTGGATAGATTGTAGCCCAAATTGAAGGCGAAAGCCAACTCCTCACAGGGCAAATGGGCTCGCTAATGCCTACTATCATATCGCCGGAGCGATAAGAAAATTAAAAACGGTGATATGGAAAATGAGAAAAAGGGAAAGTCGGAGCACGCGAGAAAAAAAAGCGGTAATGAAGCCCCGGCCTCCCAGGCAAAGTAGAACCTCCCGTGAAGCACCAAAAACCACGATCTCAATCCCGATTGGTGTTGCATAAATGCATCGCCAATCGGGTAATTAAAAACGCAGTTAAATGCGAGAGCGAAAAGAAAAGTGTCAGAGAGAGTTCACCGAGCGTGCCCGGTATGAAAAGAAGGACTCCATGCTGAACAAGACGAGGACGACGGTCCGAATAGCGCCCAGCCGAACGTATCTCGTACGAAGGACAAGGATGGTTCAGAACGTGAGTCAATAGAAATTTACTATATTGATAAAATGGTTAGCTCTCTCTCAGACAGATGCTATACACGAAAGCCCAGGCGCCCTTCAGTGGAGACAAGCCTTCAGTGGAACGAGGAGCCGAGACGAGTACTCGCCGGACAGGTGTTCGCAGAACGCCCGAGGAGAAGGCAAATACCCGATTGCATCGTGCGGAGGAAGGACCTTTTAGTGCTCCTAGGACCAAAAGACTATTTAAGGCAAGGTCAAGGAACTTTTATTCAAATTGTAACAGTTTCCACGTTAGTAATTCCCACTCGGGCGAAGGAGCACGAGCGGCCGGCATCGAAACTGTTGAGGTCGATATAGCCGAGATCTGTAATTGCGAGCAGGGGAGCCCGCTTACCATACCTATCCAGGAGCAAAGGGACAAGAAGGAACCCGACCGAGGTCCACGTCCAGAGGTCTCCAATCTCCCGCAAACTGTGACGGATTTCCCGGAGGTTAAAGCCCATCACCGAGGTATTACGAATCCGATTGTAATTTCGGAAGTAGAGAGTCTACCATGCTGACAGCCTCGACGACATCGTCAACCCAGCCCAGGCGTCGGCGGCACATCGCCATCCAACCTAAGACAAATTCCAGTATTCCAAGGGGTGCCCAACCGGGCCAGCGAGAGGAACGTCATCGTAGCAAGCAAGCGCCAGCAAAGTGAGATCTCACGTGGTGGGTCGCGCTTGGCTTTAGACAGAGTTCCGCTAGGTACTGCCTTTTTATTGCTTCTTAGGTTTGGTGTAAATTTTTAGAAACAATATTGGCTTAAATTTTGTTATCTGATAGTAGTGACTGATTAATGTTCTCACCTGCATATGAGAGTTTAATAGCATAAGATTAATTCTGTTACTGTCTCTATCCTACCTAGTTCTGGTCTCCTCTTCGACAAACCGTTTACGGTCGCCGTTCTCCTGTGATACAGTGACCCACATCTCTAGGCCGAAGCCGGACCTTTTTTACTCGGACATTGATTCAGACGTTCACCCGAACGAACCTCAGGACATATACCTGGACGGAGAATTAAATTGAGCAACTCTGCTACAACTTTTATTTCTCGAATTGCTTATGTTTAAATTTAACTTTATAGCAACTTCAAAATTCGAAATTTGTTTGTATCTCTATTTTTAATGTGAATTAAATTTTTGCATTAAAATCAAACGTTTCGTTTCTCTTTCCACTTCCTGTCATGGTCAATAACCTCTGGGTGGAAAATTGACAATTTCCAATATATAAGGGTAAAATCACAATTTGGTTTGACTGACACGTGACACCTATAGGGTTATTCATCCATTCGAGATATAATTTGTGTTTTTCAGGCGATTAATTTTGTGAGTTAGCCTTATTTCTTTTATTGCGGCGAATTTCTTTTTTGAAGGTTGCATTAGTACTTTTGAACAGTAACTAGTTGTTCTGCCAATATTTTTTAAGTTAACACTTTGTTCTTTTAAAGGTGGTAAAGGAAGGATGACCACCATCTTTTGTCATGACTTTTAATAACGGTTTGTTTGAGCTTGAATTGGGAATTAAACGCAGCAGCCATGATTTAAAATCTCCGTCTGGGAAACTATCATTAAGGTTGGTGAGCCATCATAAAAGCTCTAACCAATGGCATTTAAACGACTATGGAAATTGGGCCAGACCATTTCACTATAGCTGGGAAACATGGACTTATTTGTGGCTTTGTCTTCAGGAGGACGAAAGATAAAACACTTAACAATGAAACCAGTATGATTACATGTAGGGACATCAATGCTTATGGCAGGATCGTAGAGCTTATCAGACGATAAATATATATGGTCGATGATATTGACTGATGTCGGCATCACGCGTGTAGGTTTATTAATAAGTTGTTTCAGGAACAGGGCCTTGGCAGAGTTCTTGAGAGTGTGCAAGTCGGAGGAATCGGCATCATAAGAGCAGTCGAATTCGCCCATAACAACATGAAGATCGTGGACGTCGAGATCATGTATAATTATGGCACATTCTTCTACGGGGAGATAAGAAGGGCGATAAATGATTGTTATATATAGGGTGTATCTGAAACCCTGTGACAAACTTTTAGGGGAGGTAGTATGGATGATTTTAAGCATAAAAGTTCATATAAACATGGATCGAAATTTGAACGATAACTGAGATATGAACAGAAATAAAAATGGCGCCACTAAGATCAACAAGTTAATAACTTACAACATCTAGGATGATGAAATTTGGAGAAATAATAGGGTACGTAAACTTGTGTATACTGTTAAAATCCTAGATTTTGTAGAAAGTGAGTTATTAACTTGTTGATATTAGTGGTGGCATTTTTATTTCTGTTCATATCTGTTATCGTTCAAATTCCGACCCATGTTCATATGAACTTTTTTGCTTAGAATCATCCATACTACCTCCCCTAAAAGTTTGTGACAGGGTTGCAGATACACCCTGTATATGACCAATGATCCTCATCCTAAGCGTCAGATAATACAGGCCATTTAAGCTATTGGTAGTCAGGGCCATTTTTTTGGAAGCAATTGTGGACATAAACGGCAACACCTCCGCCCCGCGTTGGGCGATCGGATCTGAAGATATAGTTCGGAACGGGTAAGAGACAATCATCATGACTCGAGGCTAACCAATTTTCAATTATTGCGGTAATATGAACATGGTTGTTATGTAGGATCATATTCAAATCATCGATTTTTGGAAAAAGGGGGGCAAATATTTAGATAAAAAACATTGAGGGGCAAGGTTAGGGTTGCGTGAGTTCAGCGGACGAATAATGTTATTTCTCAGGCCTCCGTGGATTTGTTTTGTCAATATTCCAAAAGTCAGAAGCAAAATTTGGATTCTGGCCGATGAATTGCTTAATTGATACATTATAGGGCCAATTGTATTAAGCATTCTTATGTTGTTGCCAATAAGACGTATAAATACCAATAAGACGCTGACATGGTACCAGAACGCGTGATCCATCGACCACAACCAGTGATCGGAATCTGATGTTCTCGTAGTATTGAAGCCAGGGATGCCTCCAGCTT
The DNA here is from genome assembly GCA_023313115.1 of Rhysida immarginata. Classification (NCBI taxonomy): domain Eukaryota; kingdom Metazoa; phylum Arthropoda; class Chilopoda; order Scolopendromorpha; family Scolopendridae; genus Rhysida; species Rhysida immarginata. Next base: position 262,217 of record JAHWFO010047584.1, on the reverse strand, counting down.
GGTGCCGCCCAACAAAGATTTCGGATAGTTTGTTTTCGGATGTTTCCCGGCTAATACATCAGCACCCATCGATACGATGCAGTAGAAAACGCGAGTCATCGGTAATTGCAATCTTTATCCACTGGTCTAGGGTGCAGTGTTTGTATCCACTGGTCTAGTTACCAATGTTTGTATCCACTGGTTCAAGGTCCAATGTTTGTTTCTTGCGATTACCACTTGCCAACAGGAATGCTGGAACCAGTTGTCTTCTGCTGAGGCCAAGGACGCAGCAATGTGCGTTGCACAGTTCTTCTCGATGGCTTTCTGGTGCATTCTTTGTTCATTTGGGCTGTCAATGTATCGACGATAGCGCGACGATCACTCATAACCAGCTTTCGCAAGCGCCGCTTATCCCGCTCATTAACGGCCCGTACTCCCCTACAGTTTGCTTGGAATGCACATCTTGTCCATTCTTCCATTCATTGTACACCTTCACTACGGCTCCATGCGAACAGTTCACGATAGCTGTGGTTACCGAAATACTGCCGCATTTTGCACGGTAATTGATGATCATACCTTTTTCAAGATATGTTAGGTCGCGTGCTTTAACCATGACGGCGACTACTATTGTACGAACTAATCCTCTGAAACCACCTTTATATGTCTTACAACAGGCAGGTTTATCCCCCCATCTGTATGTGGTCACAACCGTATTTACATAAACCTACCTTGCGGTCCTAATTTTGTGACTCAACCCTGCAATTGGATACACTGACTTCAGGTCAGGATTTTACTGGTGTACTCCCAATGAGTTGGTGCAAAATCGGTTGACAAAATTGCATGACAGCTTTGCCACTTATTCGAAGAGCCCTGTGATTATTTTCCTTTTCGGCGTATGAAACAACTTCGTGAAAGGCGATTCCAATCACCCGCGGATGTCATCACGGTTTCTGGAGCCCTTACTAGTGATTCCAGCAATTGATTTTCAAGAATATTGCAACGCTGGCAGTGGCCGGGAATTATTACCTCGACAGTAGATGTTCATAGCAATTTACTTAATGTATTTGTTCAACAATCTGCTTCGTGTATATTTGTTCCAATCTGCTTCATGTCCACATTTATAAACGTAATGTTTTTTCAAAACAACATAAATTATTGATTGTCCATTATGTTTTCTTATATTTCAAACCTAGATGGCCCAAGATATTGGCATGGATTTTGTCTTTTGCAGTACAGATGCGGAATATGTGATAAATTTATAATAAAAAGGTTTATTTTGTGAAGATTCCAATACTGGAAACCAATGATTATATTATGAAAATATGCCAAAGCAAAGTATTAACTAAATTTAAAGCAGAAATCAGCAATGTATTTAATAAAATACTGAATCTTCCCAACTCCGGACACAAACTATTTCATTTTTAAATAATGCTTGCACAAACACTAAGGCCATCTCGGGAAAATTTCTAAAGGACAAAGGTCAGTTGCTGGATATAAAGGGGTGTCAATATTAATCTTAAGGTATGGAACAGCTCGCAACCGACTGACAGGAATGCATTGAACCATGTTTACGATAATCTCCTGGAATGGAAATTGAGATGCAGGACGACCGTTCGCAACCATGTTCACCAGAAAGAATACGAGCAATGTATTTTCGAAATATTTCTTAATATTTTGAAGTTCTAAGTCGTTACCTTGTAAGGGAGCACTTTAAAAATCTATTGCTTTCAATCGGTAAGCAGTTAATGTTTTACTGTATTTACTGCTTCTCTATCCGTATCTTTATTAGCATTTGAAAAAGAGTTTAAAATTTTTTTAATAAGAGAAATAGAAATACGATACCTGCCCGGAAAGTATTCTGATTGAGGCTACAAAAAAATACGATTCGAACTCGCATAAATGTTTCGTTATCTTTAAAATAAGCTCCGCCAGCAGCAACGCATTTAGCCCAGCGTTGCTGCCAACAAGTACGGAGTGACTCCTTTGGGTTGGCCAAGAGCTCCGCCGTCGCAGTTTGTGTTGTCACGTCCACTTCCTCAAATCTCCGTCCTTGGAGCGCTTTCTTGATCTTCGGAAATCAATCTCTCTCACACTGAGACGACGATTTGATCGCACGGGTTGATGAACTTGTTCTATTGTAGTGTCTTGATGTTGAAGGCCAACTAGGCCGCGGATCACATTGTGCGGATTCTCTACCCTCCTTAAAGCGTTTGAACCATACGAAAACCTGTGTGTGGCTCATAACATCATTGCTGAATGCTTGTTTCAGCAATTCATAATACTCCGTTGCGGTTTTACCGATTTTTAAACAAAATTTGTATGCAAAGTCGTTGCTTAATGTTTTCTGTCAATTTCACCATGCGACGAGATAAGAAAAACGTTTTGCTTTAGCATGTTATAATAATTGCACGCGGCACATGGAAATTTCATTATGTCATCAGCAGAAAAGTCGTCACACGATCCGGATAGCAAAAAGTTGCAGCGAGTTTTACTTCTTTTTTTTTGTAGCCTCAATCCGGATACTTTTCGGACAGGCCTCTTATACAGGACGTTTGTAACTAGACTTATACAATTCGGGTCCATCTGTAGCGCAATCAAAACATAGAACTAAAGATTATTCGAAAAATTCCTGTATTTGAAAGTATCCCAGATAGTAGGAACAACGGCGTTTCTTTTGCCTTGCTAGGAGATAGTTACCTAAAACAGTTTAAACTTTTAATGGAATCATCGGTAATAACGCAAGGCCAGAGATTGGACGGTAGTTCGAATATGAGCTAGGATAGCATTTTTTAAAAATGGGAGTAATTTTAGAAATTTTAAGAATAGAAGGATATGTGCCATAGCTAACAGAAAGATTAAAAATGTAGGCTAAGGGAACAGATATAGAATAGTTGAGAGAAATGATGTCATCAGACCGAAAATCGAGGGGATCGGGAGTTGAAGAAGACTTTAGTTGGGAAATAATATCTCTAACTTCTTCTGGTGTAGTAGGGGATACAAAAAAACCGAATGGGTTGTGTTGGACGTTGGAGGAGTTAGTATGGTAATTAGCGCCTGTAAAAGAAGATGGAGGTAGAAGAGTTGGTAAGAAATCGCTTAAAGAGGAAGTAGTTATTTGGTCAGGTTGCGAAAAAAGAGTAGGAGAAGATCTAGAGCCGAGGGAGAGACTTTTAAGAAGGTGCCATTTAGATTTGCTAGATTGCAGTTTAGAGAATAAATTTTTGAAATATTGTTGCTTAGAGTTATTTATTTGCCTTTTATTAAATTTAGAATAATTTTTAAATGAACGCATTTCTAAAGAGGAAGGATTACGACGAAGTTTCAAGTACAAGTTATTTTTCTTTTAAACAAGGTGTAAAATTTTAGAAGTTATCCAAGGGTGACGAATAACATTTTGTTTTGATTTTTTCAAAGTAGATTTAGAAGTAAGGTAACGGTCGTAACCAAACTTCAGATGCGTTAAGAACTGATGAAAAATTTGACTGACATGGTTTGTATTAGAGAGAAGAAGAGAGGAATCGATAAAGGTGAGAAAGGAATTTAAGATTGCTATGCGATTAATCGAAATCTCACATGTGTGGACAACTTGCGAATACGGAGATGAAGGAATTGAAGTATTATAAATGGTGAGTAAGGGGAAATGGACAGATATCGAGAGATCAATAGTTTAACTAAAGATTATAGTTTTACACTGGAGGAAAAAAAATCCCAACACCACGAAGGGAAGGACTTGTGTTAGATGAATGAAATTTGGACAGTATATTCAGCTATGGTATTTATTCAATTGATTCAAGTTTCAAGGTTTCAACTTATAGGGGGCGCCACCAGAGCCACCCTGTACATGCAAATGAGACATTCCAATGACAGATATAAAGGAGATCAGATGCGCGTCTGTGTCATTTCAGAGTAGAGTAAATCATGCCTCGAAGGCGACTGCGACGTGATATGGGCAGCTAACCAATTCGAACGAGGACGTGTAGTGGGCCTTCGAGAGGGTGGACTTTCGTTCCTTGCTATTGCAGAATGCATGGGTCGAGACGTTGCCACTGTGTACAACTGTTGGCAGCAATGGTCCAGGGAAGGCAGGATTACCAGGAGACCAAGAACTGGACGACCCCCGGCCACTGGAGACAGGGTTGACCGGCGCATCTGTAGGATGGCTGTGGCAAATCGGACAGCATCTGCAGCAGACATTCGGGCTGCTGTGGCATCCAATGTCACTCCACGCACAATTCGGAACCGTCTCCTGGCCAGGAGCCTCTACTCCAGGCGCTCTGTGGCATGTTTGCCTCTTACCCCTCAACACCGTACAGCACGTCTTCATTGGTGTCCAGCCAGAGCGACTTGGAGGGCAAAATGGAGGTCTGTGGTCTTCACGGATGAAATTCGTTTCTGTCTGGGTCAGAGTGATGGTCTCACAAGGGTCAAGAGGTGAAGTGGGGAAGTCCTGTTACCGAGCTGTATCCGTCGTCGGCATACTGGCCCCACCCCTGGCGTTGTGGTAGGGGGAGGGATTTCCTACGACAGCAGGACCCCTGGTGGTTATTCCAATCACCATGACGGCAAATGTTTACATTTGGATGGTTGTTGAACCCGTTGTGCTGCCGATCATGGCTGGTATGTCAGGGGGGCTGTTCCAACAGGATAACGCTCGACGCACACTGCCACTGCTACCCAATGAGCCCTTCAGGGTTTCCACCTTCAACCATGGCCAGCACGATCACCAGATCTGCCGCCCATCGAGAACGTCTGGGACATGGTCGGATGCCATGTCAGGGCTCTTCCACAGCCAGCAACAACTGTCGCTGATCTGACCATCTAGGTACAACAGGCATGGAATGCCATACCACAAAATGACATTCGGCGTCTCTACGACCGTATGCATGCACGTGTGCAGGCCTGAATAGACCAGCGCGGCGACTACAGCGGGTACTAAAGTCCGTGTTTTTCACCATGTACAGGGTGGCGCTGTTGGCGCCCCCTATAAGTTGTAACCTTGAAACTTGTATCAATTGAATAAATACCATAGCTGAATACAAGTCAAAATCAAATATCTGTGGACATTATTTTTAAGTTAATGGTTTTCTTTATTGAGCTGTAGATAAGTAATTATCAGACCTACAACTATGAAATACATAAGGCGGATTGTTTACTCTAATATGATGCTTGATATAAAAAATAAAAAAAACATATTATACACAACTTAAAATAAAAAGCACAAAATAATCAAAGCTTGTGTCAAAATACTGTGGACACAAAAAAACAAAAAGCATAATACTGTGGACAGTGCTATTTTTAATGTAAAATTTATTCTCTATGAGATAATTTGCATAAGGATCAGTTCAATATCGAATTATAGGTATAAGGTTCATACTTTTACATTACCTAATTAAGAAAATGGCTTCAACAAAAGTAACGCCACTCGAAATTCGTGAACGCATTATTGAATGCCATAAACATAAAGAATCAATCAGAAAAACTGCTACAAAATTTAGAATATCAAAAAGTGCAGTTCACAAAACAGTGAACCAGTTTAAAACAGTCAGCAATGTTGAAATTAAGAAGCCAACAGGGCGAACTAAAACAACTTCTAGTCGTGATGATAGAATGCTTCCTTTTATCATCAAGAAAATCAGATTTGCTCAAAGACCAAAACTGACTCAACAGGGTCAGCCAGCATCGGGAAAACTATATCAGTATCAACCACATATTGCCGTAATTATCAACTTGGGTATAAATTTTATACTCCTAAAAAACCATTTCTCATAAAGGTGCAAAAGTATAAACGTGTGAAGTGGGCAAAAGAGCAAGCCGATTAGTCTATTGAACAATGGAACAAAGTGGTATTTAGTGATGAATCCACATTTCAACTTTCTGTGGGTAATCAAAGTGGGGAAAAAGTAGTGAGAAAAAAAATGAGGCTAATAATTCTAATTGGAAAAAATGAAGTGTTAAGTTTCCAGCATCATGCATGGTCTAGGGTTGTATAAGTGCCAGAGGGACTGGAAATTATATTTTATTGATGGAACTATGAATGCTGAGAAATATGTAAGTGTTTTGGCAACCAGCCTTCTTCCATCAATCGTCTCATTTCGCCTTGGTCGTAGTAGCATCTTTCAGCAGGATGGAGCATCCTGCCACACAGCCAAGTTAACCAAGGAATGGCTTGCAAGAAAACGAATGAATGATATGGAATGGCCTGCGAATGGCCTGCGAATGGCCTGCGAATGGCCGACGTGAACCCTATAGAGAATATTTGGGGAATTTTGAAAAGTGAAGTAAAGAAAGCTGGACCAACAACAATGGATGAATTTAGAATTCAGGTGCAGAATGCACAAATAAAATTATACCAATAATATGCAGCAAGCTGATATCTTCCATGACACGAAAAATAGCTGCACTTCTTAAAGCACACGGAGATGCCACTAAATATACAGTGTGTATTGTGTAGCTAAAATAGCATTGTCCACAGTATTATGATTTTTGATTTTTTGTGTCCACAGAATTTTGCCACAAGCTTTGATTATTTTGTATCTTTTATTTTAAGTTGTGTTTAATATATTTTTTTGATTTTTTTATATCAAGCATGATATTCGAATAAACAATCCGCCTTATGTATTTTATAGTTGTAGGTCTGATAATTACTCATCTACAGCTCAATAAAGAAAACCATTAACTTAAAAATAATGTTGTCCACAGATTTTTGATTTTGACTTGTATACTATCCAAATTTCATTCATCTAGCACAAGTCCTTCGTGGTGTTGGGATTTTTTTTCCACCAGTGTATTAGAACAACAGGCATCTATTGCTGAATAGGAATGATATTGTGCAAAACTTAATACTAAAATTAAACTCTTTAACCACAACAATGAGAGATTGAAAATATACAACCTGTTTCTGAAAAAAAAGATACAGAATCAGGTTGTATATTTTCAGTCTCTCATTGTTGTGGTTAAAGAGTTTAATTTTAGTATTAAGTTTTGCATTGTATTTATCCACATTTGTCTTTGTTTTTATCTAGGAATGATAATTTGTAAAATAATGAGAGAAAGAATTAGAAGTAATAATAACACCGGAACGAGAGATATGATCTAAAAGTAGATGAAGGGTTAGGTGAAGTCGATCTGGGATCGCTTGAAGCAACATTACGGGCTGGTACAATTGTCGTATCAGTCTGCGCGCTTCCTCTTAAACGATTCCACTGGCGAGGTATTTAAAGCGGACCTAGCTATTGCGATCGCCTTCATTAATAAAGAACTTTGGCTGGCCCGTTGGAGTCGATCGTATGGAGGAAAATGGCCGATCACCTTCGATCCTTTCTGCTCCTTGAATGGCCACGGCTAGGTCCGTTTACGTTCAAAAAACGCTACGCATGATCTAAGTGTTTATGCGAGGTCATCGGAGCAGACCAGACCTTCATTTTCACCTTTCCGATGGCCTTCTGATACCTCGTCAGATGTGAACGGGCCTCGTTTTTGAGGCGTTTGGATAAGTCATGCAGCCCCGTATGGGCTGCCTGCCACTTACAGCATGTGTGCCTGGACGCCTAGATTTTAAGACCTCATGATTAGGCGTCTGAGGCAACACCATCAGCCTCAGCTCCAACAGTGACGAATGGATGAGAAGGACGAAGGACCATGCCTGGATTCCGCCACCTAAAGAATATTCGGTTGGAAGAACTTCTGATCGGCGCTCAACTTCGCAGTGGAGCAATTCAGATAGGCAGACACGTAAGTTCCGACCGAGGACTGAAAATTACGAGATATCTTATGTAAGACTCCAGGAAGAAGTAGGACGGGAGGAAGACGATTCAAACACAGCGTCGTGCTCTCAGACTGTTATCAAGGCAAGTGATAATAAATCCGAATTTTTGACGCACAATTTTGTGCCTTCTGTTTATAGTGAGTCCGATTAAATACTGGACTATCACGGACTAGGACTTAGCGGAACATTTGTCGGCTCGACGCCAGTTCAAGGTGAATTTCAGCCACAGCCAAATTCAAGAGGAGTGGAGGACGACTGCTCGACGTTCCCGACGAAGACATTTGATGACGAACGCGCCCCGCCCTGGCCCCGCTTCCGAAATCACCACGGTGAGCTGCACCCGACATTAGAATGTTGGACAGCGATTTGGATAGTTCGGCGGCCGACGACCCGACCGAATCAGCTGCCCCCGCCACCTCAGACTTCCGCATCTCGTCACCAGCTAAGGCCGCTCGCGACATCCGACCAGAGGCCGAGTTAGTTGCAGGACCGTGCGCTACTAGCCAGGAGGACGACTCAAACTTCACGAGTGGCCCGTCATCTGCTCGTCCAGAAGACATCAGCACCGCAAGCGCGCTCCGCGAAGAGATCTCTCGCTGCGAGTCGCGTTTGGCTGCGTTGTCTCTTCACGAGGGTAACTTGAAGCTTTGTTTAATTTCTAGACTAGACTTTAATGAAGGAATTAGAAATTAAGTGCTCCGTTACAAGCTCCTTATTTGTTCATTCTTTCTTGCCAAGTTAAAGAAGGTTCAAATTTTTTTTTCCAAAGTATTGCAAATTACCGATTACTCTGCTAATATTTGTTGTTCAATATTTATCTTAGGAAACCCAACGGTAGCCACTCCGTCAAACCCCGAGAGGTCACCGCCATCCTACGTAGCGGTGAATTACGGTGCTTAAGCCCGCCCTCTTTTCATCACCCAGTAATTTGCGATCGAGGCCAGGTTCCCGATTAGAACTGGATTAGAGTTGGAGCGTATGATGAACATGCTGTATTCTCTTGGATTGCTGAATTTTAATTATTGATCAAGTTTATTTAATTGTAGTCACATTACGATTCATTAAATTTAAATGAGATTTATACATCCGTATTCCTCCTCCTTTCTCTTTCACGTTTTCTTGCAATACGATAATTAAACCCAGAAAAAAATCGTGAAAATTGTCCCAGGTTGAATCATTACTTACTGTAGCTCTTAACGATCTAATACTTGGACTAAAAAAAACTGCTTATCTGTCAATACTGAAAAAACTAAATCTATGATTTTTTATCAACGCAATAAGCGGAATGTCCATAATTCTCTCTCCCTATACTAGGACAATAGTCTGTTATCAACTGTTTCGTCATTTGTCTATTTAGGGATTTTAATTCTCATGATCTTTCCTGGGATTTGCATATTGACTCCTTATTGTCTAAGTTAAATAGAAGACAAGGCATTATTTCTCGTTTGCGTTATCAACTTCGTAATATTATCTTCCAACTTTACTACGCCTGGATACATTCTATTTTATGCTTTAATATAATTTACTGGGAATCGTCTACTTCTCGTAATCTTTCTAGAATTTTTAAATTACAGAAATGGTTTTTCAGAACTTTATTTAATCTTTCTGAGCATTCATCTGTAACGCCTCTTTTTTTGAATTAGATATTCCGACAGTTTATCAATTATACTTCATGCGTGTTTGTATCTTTGTATTTAAAATTTCTAATTGTTTATAACGTGCCTCGCCTCCCATAATAACGAACAGCAACAAATGTAATCATCGCTACTCCACTAGATCGTCAGAGCTATTAATTCCTCCTCCTCTTGCTAATCGCAACTATCGTCGCCGTTGTCTAACTTTCATAGGTGTGAAATATTGGTCTTCTCTTCTTTCCGAGCTGCGTTCATTATCAAATTTTCGAGTTTTCTATAAACATTTAAAACGTTATGTTCTTTGTCTCACCCCGAAGTTCCAGGTTCCTTTATAATCGACCACCTAACATTTTTGTTTGTTGGAGTTGCCTGTATTAAAATTTTATCTTTTATCTTTTTCTGCTGTAATGCTCCAATTAAGAGTTTTTTTTTTCGTAATTATTATTATTATTATTATTATTATTATTATTATTATTATTATTTTAATTTAATTTTAAATTCTTCATTTAATTTTTTTTTGTATTTCTGTTTGTTCGTTCGTATTCCTTTCCCGATTTTAGTGAGGTTTTTTTTTCTTGTTTCCTCATTTCTACTTTATTATGTTCACTGTGCTCCTTGTGACCTCTTGTCGATCAGTTTCTGACCATAATGGTCTCAGGGAGCTCACTTTATTTGTTGTTATATAAATAAATAAATAAATAAATAAATAAATAAAAGATTTCTATGCGCTATGCTATTAATATGGTTTGCAAAATATAAATCTTTATTAAAAGTAATACCAAGATCAGTTTTTTTGTTAACATATTGTAATATTGTTCCATGTAATTAAAAACAATGTTTTTCTTGAGCCTAGAAAAGGTCATTACTTCACATTTAGATGTATTAAATGGGAGATTTAACATTTTTATACTGATCTATATTTTAAAATTACAAGTGATTCTTACTGCAGATTAAGTGTAAAATAAATGTAATAAACGAATGCAAAGATTAAATGCAAATATAAAGGAATGGATCGTTGAAACACAAGAACAATGTTTATTCCATTTGTTCTTACTCTCACTACAGCGAAATGAAACTTTAAAATCTACGCATTAATACATTTTTTGATTTAAGTGGTACAAAGAATTTTTTTCTCTTTTTATGAACAATCAACCATCTTCCATAATTCAGTCACATTATTAAAAATTTTAAACACATTATTAGCTAAAGTTGATGAAATCGTAACCATAACTTTATTAAAAGGATAAGCTTCGTCTTCTGCATTGCACAGTTTTTGGAATTCTTCATCACCATCACAACTTAAATGGAAATCATCAGCTCTCAACTGTTCTTCGTCATGCATTTCTAGAGACGTTATTACGTTATTGCATTTTTTCAGAAGAAACGTACATGTAAAATTTATCAATTTTCCGAGTACTCTTCCTTGAACATCTTCATCGCTATTTTAATAAAAACGTGATTATTTTAACCATTTAAATCATTAATTAGGCGTTTTCTGAAATAAATTTTTTAATTAATAAATAATAGATTGTATATGATCAGATATTCCATAAGAGTTAAATTAAATATTGCCAAATTCATAAATGTGTTATTTACACTCTTATCTATATTTCTGGACATCTCTCCAAATCAATGTTACATGTCCCGATTTATATATTATAACGTCTCCTTCGACCCCCCCGCCCTTTTCCGTATTTTGTTTTAGAGTAACTACTACAGTGAAACATCCCTCAACGGACACCTCTGAATAGCGGATATTTATCTTTAGCGGACACGACATTAGTTCCCGGCAAAAATAAACTGTCTTTATGAACCCAACACTTCTTAATAGCAAGCCTTCTTAAAACCGAACGCGGACACTCAAGCTGTATTACTCCCTGTACTAATTTTCATTTTCCACTTCGGACACGACGTTCACTTTTGATTTTATACATGAAACGCGAGAGGTGAAAACTTCTCAACATATAGGTCAAAAAAGAGCTTCCCTTTCTTGCGTGTTTCTCTGCTTACGTAAGTAAAGTCATTCTTTCAGTAATCACCCTTAATTCAAACGTGAATCATTAAGTAGCTTGCTCGGTTTCTAGATTCATGGCTGGAAAAACAAAGCGCCTCAATTTAACAGAAAATATGTGCTGTAAACATAAATATGCTGAATGTAAACTAGCAAGGAAATATGCGAATCTGATGACTAGAGAAATCATGACTGAATGGCTGATAAATTTTGATTCAAAAATGAGAAGACAAAAACTATTCTGAATACGAACTCTTCTGAAAAACGGACACTTTGTAGCGTCCCGAAGGTGTCCGCTATTAGGAAGTTTCACTGTATTTAGAAAAATTGTTTCTTCTCTGTTCGCTGTATGCGATGTTTCGTTTTGTCTGTTTAACATCATTCATTTTGAGATCCAATGTGAATTTTGGTGAAGGACTCAATTTATCATTTAAATTTTGAGCTAACAAAATAAATTTCTGAATTATGAAAATGTTATTTTATTTTTGCTGACGTCAACTTATGGTAAAGCGAGGCGAACGAGATAACAAGGTCTGGAAACGAAAAAGTCACCTGAACAATTGGGTGCTAGCAACAATCTAACCTACATTGTTTCCACAGAAGGAAAAAACACTGATTGTTAACATCCAAGATGGAGACAATGTACTTGTGCCCGCGCCACGAGAAGGCGGTTGCATTTCCAAAATCGCCCACATGGCGCGCTAGGTGCTTTGGCCAATCCATTTTTCTATAGGGTAGAAGTAGTTATGCTGGAGAAAGAAAACAAATGCTTCCCTACAGAATATCAATTTTTGTTCGTTATTATTATTAACTTTTCAGTGCAGAGTTTCATATTTTCAATAGTTATTTCAAAATTAAGGGAAAACCATCTCTAGAAATATTCACGTATTTGCAGTATACTACTCCTAACCTGTAGCAAAATGGATTGGCCAAGAGCGCGCTATGTGAGAGATTTCGGAAACGAAGCCGCCTTCTCAAGGGGCGGGCACAGTAAGTTGGATTGTTTCTGTCACCCAGTTGGTCAGGTGACTTTTTCACTTCCAGGCTTTGTCATTTCGTTGGCCTCGTTGGTAAAGTGACAATGAACTCTTACAATTTGAACTCAACAATCGAACTGTAGAAGAATTCCTTTCTTTTGGTTGCTTAGAGACAAAAAAGAAAAAAAAATTAAATAAAGATATAGAGAGACGACGATGTGGTCTGGATACATGAAGGCCTCTTTCGTCGTAGTGACTTTTCTTCGAATGGAGTCGAGTTGATATTGCTTTCTTTCCCTCTCATTGATGTACGTCGTTAAAACAAATATGCGAATCGAATCCCTCCGGTAAATGACTTTGTTTTAGGGCCTGTTCTACCAACCGCAGATAAATCATCAGACAGCTTTTGAAGGCTTAAACTTATACCCGGTATACGGCTTCAATTGCGGTCTACCAATACCAACTATAATAAAGGCCTGGTCACTGAAACATCATACAATGTTACATCACATCAGAAGTGCAAATGAAACACTTATTATTGGTGGAAATACGATGTAACTATGTATGACGATTCAGTGACCAGGCCTTTATTTTAGGTGTAGTGGTTTTACCAACATTTTTTATTCCTCAGAAGACGTTATCGACGGTATACTGCAAAAAAAATATAAGGCGCACCATGATTAGTCAGTTTGATATTAAGTGCTTCCCTCTACCGTAAAAAAGTAGTCATCCCAGTCAGTGTTGGTGTTGAAACGCACTACGGCAGAAAAAATAAACGCGAAAAACAAATATAGCTCGAGAACTCAGACCTCAAAGACACACAACTCGTGTTTCGTTTCTTCGTTTCTAGCGTTTTGGAGCTATTTTTCTATTTTATTGAAAACGAATTACAGAGAGCTTATCTAGACCTAATCTGCTGTTCACTTACACCCTAAACCTTATTCCTACACTCGTATTTTAAAATGGTAATTAAATAATACGAAATATGGTTTTGAAGGCATTTTCAAATCGAAGCAATCCGGCAGTACCGCCATTTACGCTCTGTTACGTATATAAATTACATAATGTCAATTTCTTTAGTCAGCGATTTTTTATAATGTCGCTTTTCATGTCTTTTTTTTTTTTTGGCAAAATTTTCGCAATCCGGCAGTCAATGTGATGCAGAAGATTGGACCGCGAAGTTTTCTGGAGCTATTGCGGAGAGAGGAATTACGGATATTCCGTTAGTCCCAATATTTTACGCAAGCTTGAGTAGTGAGGGAGGTTACGGCGTTCCTCCTTCCGTAAAATAAAACTTTGTAACGGTCCCGCGGGGGCCATCCGTTACAGATTTCAGCATACATAGCCATACAAAAACTCCATTGTTAAAGCGGCTAGGCTATGTGTGGTTCCCTTGTAAGTCGGTTTAGGCAACACTAAGGCCATTCGCACACAAAACGACTAAAAAGAAACCAAACTAGATAGAAACTCAAATCGTTACCAACTGTGAATCCCACACGACGCTACTGAAAATTTTTGAAACTCAGTGACTATCGTGCTCAAGTTTTCCCTCGGAACACATGCAAAGTCACTTCTCGATTATCGCGGCTTTGTTATAACATTGTGTTTAAATTTATAATTTCATTATTGTGATTAAATCTACTGTTATTATCGTGTTAAAGATGTCTATACTCTGTCCATAGAAAAAAAAACTGGGCGTGTCCAGTTAAATTTCCAGTTTCAATTGTTAAATATTGTTAATTTTACTTAGCAACGATGTCTAACAATTGAAATCGGAAATTTAATTAGACACGCCCAGTTTTTCTTTCGTTGAACAGAGTATAGTGATTCAAATGATGAAGATATTATCCTTTATTATGAGCTTTAGCATAAAAGCTGTTTATAAGAATGCGCCCTTGGTCTGTACATTTATCCGTCCGTCCGGCCGTTCGCCGTTTGCACGATAACTTGAAAACGGATTAATTTTTTCAAATTCTGTTTTCAGAAATATGACCATCAAAGTCTTAGCTCGGCCGTATCAACTTTTCAGAATTTTTCGTGAACCCCTTCAAGTCGAATTCACGTGCTAAAACAGTGAGTGTAAAAATTATCAAGCTAATGGCATGTCATATAACAATCGATATATCAAAAAGTAATACATTGTTACTTTATGTTCATCTTTTAAGCATTACTGACATCTGCGAGCGCACGTGAAATCGCTTTGTAGACGCACGATTTCTCAAGTGCTCATAATCTATAAGCTTATTATTAAGTAGCGGAAAAATGTAGCTACTTATTTGTTTTATAATGTCTGAACTGTGTACCCTTTCATAATTTCTACATTTTTTGAGGTAGAAGGTTGAAATTCGGAATGTAGCTTCCTATTGGCATGTCAATCTCACTATTGATTGGAACACTAGGGTCGGAATTACGGGGGTGGGATTCAGAGAGGACTAGGTACGTAAAGGCGTGAAATTCCGTATCCAGATTCCTCTAAGCAAGATCTACATTATTATGAAGTTTAGGCCCAGGTGTTCCATTGAAGTCGGATTTGCAGGGGTGGTAGTCACGTGGTCTTTAGAACTATGCCAACATATGGCTTGTGATATATCATAAGTCCGGAAATGATGAGAAAGGAAAAGAAATACGAGCTTTTTTACTTTTTCTACATATTACGTTCGAGAAAATTAATTTTTTATTAAAAAACTTGGAGAGAGGTTAAAAACTGTAGATTAAGGGGTAAAAATAGATGACTTCAGGATCTGTTACTTGTCTTACCCTAATCGGGAGGAAGGGGGATTAATTATTTTAAAAAATGTATAAATGTATTTCCCCTTCACTGCTAAAGCTCCTCCTTGGAATGTTTACAAGATTTTATTATTAAAATAGAAAAAGAAAAAATGGCAGAAGTAGAGGAGGTATCGGGTTCACCGCTACATTGAAATAAATATAAAATGCAGCAGTTGTTGCTGCAAGATTTGTCTATTCTAAATTCAAGAATTCTTGATTATATGCAAGAATTGTTTTACCATTTTCGCCGTTTCACGTGGCCGTTTACAAAGCACCTCTAGAAATAAATCGCTGAGCAAATCTGCATGTCGAGTTGCGGATGCCTGATCACCGACGCGTTACAAACTTGTTACCAATTAGTAGCGCTGTGTGCGGCTTTTAATTTAAATCAATGCGGGGCAATTATTCAGCAAATGATTGGCGATTTAATTTTGTAACTGGTTTCTTTTTAGTCGCTTTGTGTGCGGAGGGCCTAAAGAAATACTATTTCGTTGATTGCACCCTCCTTGGTTAGTGAGGTATGAAGTTTATTTTCGAACTATAGTAGATTACAGAGAAATAAGTCCCCTCACTGAGTCTAGGGCCAATTGAAAAACAAAAAAATTAAACAAGCTGAATTATGAAGGGGACACGCGACGCCATCCTGGAGCGTTGCGCATATGGTTCCTTTAGGAACTTGTCATTTGTATTCTTGAAGGTTGCTACGTGTCTCGGGAGTTCTTAGATTGTTTGAGATTTTTTCCTGGTCGGAAAAAATTTGAGCAATACTTAGTCTGGTCAATTTCGACATGGTAAACTTGGTTGACTCGAGCAAGGCCTACTAGATTAAAAGGCCCGGACAGTTCGAGCAAGATGGGAATTCAGCCGCAGGAGCATGATGAATGGTCATGTGATCAAAGAAGGGAAGGTTGACGCAGACGATGCAGCCGCTACTCGATCTTTATGCTGAGCTTACGTGCGGGTGCAGATCATTTTATCATTCAGCATGAACCATTTAAAATATGATTTCTTCACAACATATTGTAAAGAGGACATGGATTACTAACATTCTTCAAGTAGCGGTATAAATTTATTTTCTACTAAATTTATTTTCTACTAATAAATCTATCTTCTATGCCGACGATACTACTCTATTATTTTCCGGCCCTGATATCTCAGAATTATTGTTAATGATGAATACTGCAATGTGTAGCTTATTACAATGGAACGAAATAAATTCATTAACAGTTAACGCGGATAAATCCAATGCAATGTTCTTTTTTCAACGAAATAAACGAGATATACCGGTCTCTCCTCTGATACTGTACGGCAATCACTCAATAGTCACAGTCAGATCTTTTAAGTATTTAGGACTATTTCTAACCCACGATCTTACTTGGAACTTACATATTGACAGTCTAATAATTAAGCTAAATAAAAAACAAGGCGTTATTTCTAGGCTCCAATTTTTACCTAATGATATTCTTCTTCTCCTTTATTTTACCTGGATCCATTCTTCTTTATGTTACGGGATTGTTTTTTGGGGTGCCACCTCCCAATACAACTTAAAGCGAATTTTGAAGCTCCAAAAATGGTTCTTACGTACACTTACTAAATTGCCGAAAACTGCATCGGTTTCTCATTTATTTCAATCCTTCCATATTTTAACCATTAACCAAATTTACTTAATTCAGTCTTGATGTTTCATTTATAAAGTAATAAATTCCTTACTTAAAATTACAACCCCAATTACAATCAAGTTATACCAAGACACACATTCTTATTCGACTCGGAGCGCCGATAATATCTGTCTCCCATATGTAAATCGTGAGTACCGTAATCGCTGTATATCAATTAAAGGTCTGGAAAATTGGTCGATCATTCCCAAGGAAATACGATTAACCTCACCATACATAACTTTTAGGAAATATTTAATCCGACACGTTACTACCTCAATAAATTAACATCTCTAACTAGATTATGTTAAGGTTCTGGTACTGTTTTATTATTTACTTTATCTTCATATTGCTACTAATCATGTTATTAAGTATATTATATGTTAGTAATTGCTACGTTATTTTTAAGTCTATACTGAAACCATTTACTTTTTTGTAAATTATCATTTCTGCCAATTAATTATAACTTTTTGTTTATATTCTAATGTTTTCACTAACCCAATTTTGTTTTACCTATTGTTCCGTAATCTGCCCACTTGGCCTAACTTGTCGGTTTCTTACCATACTGGCCTTGTTGGGCACTATTGTAACTTTTTTACCTAACCCAAATAAATAAATAAATAAATAAATAAATAAATAAATTTCTGTTCATCGAAATCACAGCCTGTTATAAGCGAACCATCATGTTTAGATTATTTCAAGCGATTGCGACACTCAAATTTGACGAAAATTTTTTCCATTAATTGAATTAATTCGAACAATTGTTCATTCTAAAAGTTCGAATAACATTTTAGAAGATCCAGAATAAAAGAAATTACAATCGCATTCACTTAAAACATATTGTAGTTAACTTAAAATAAACATCGGAGAATTAAGACCAGTGAAGTAGGCCTAAGTATAAGTATATTGAATGATTTATCTACTATTTCCATATTAGTAATATTTATAAATAAAACAAATGTTCACACATAAATGGGAATAACCCATATTTGGAGTTAGCCTATATCCTTTATAGTTTTTCAAATATTTCAAGCATTAAGCTCTACATCGGAATGCTCTCACAGGCGAAACATTTGTCTACTACATTTGTAGTGCTTGATGCATGAACTAAAAGCAACTACAAGTCAACAATTTATTTACTAAATGTAATAATTTAAATATTAAGAACTTACAATATTTTTAAAAAACAACAGAAAGGACATAATATTTTTAAAACAATAGAAAAACTCAAAATTGTCAATCGATGTATTCCTTTAATTTGCTAATTTCTAAGCTCTTTTTTTCTCCTTGTATTGTTATCTCGTAGGCCTCGTTCCCTCCTTTGTGACGTCATCAGCTAATAGTGTCCGGGCCTTGTTATCTAGGGGGCCTTGGCTCGAAGCTCTAGATTCTATCAGTCTTTTCCAACAGCTTTTCGATTGTGTTAGATGGTTTATTCGCTGTCTTTCGACGACGGGAATCTACCTTCTTTTACTAGGCTGAAAACATAAAGCGATGGCCTACCAAAAGTTCAATCGACCATGAAAGCGCCCTCCGAAGGTTTGTCGTTGGGTTTCTCATTTGAACTGATTTCCCCTTCGAAGCGAAGAGGATCGCATATCATTTATGCTTCACTCTATAAACCGGATTTCCTGGAACTATCGGGGCACGTCGATCGTTGGTATTCGCTACAAAGATAAGCAGGAATAATTGATGTTATATATTCGCCACCCGTTAGACACGCCGGCCAATCAGTTTACAGTTAATTTCTCTTAACGCACTGTCTCATAAAGAGGGGATTACTTTTTGCGCTTGCTTTGGTTCACTTCTCAGAACTGTCGATTCACAGCGATTTTGGGGGACCGCAGATGACGTATAGGTAGGCCTTTCTTTTACTCCTGCGACTGGCAGACGGCACGCCTTATGATGATACCACTTTCACCAGTTACCTATTTTGCTGAGGTTTACATCTAGCTTCTGTTACAGACGGTGCTGAGTAAACGTCGAGTGGGATTGATGCTCCTTCAGGTGTCTTTTGCTAACCGTATATGTAAAACTTACCTCCCCCTTCAACCCTGGTTCGAACCCTGAGTCTGTTCGCCCCGTTTCCGCCCCCGGTAATATTGCTTGCCGTTCTTTTTCTTTTTTCTCTACATCTCTACACACTCGCATCGTGAAACCCGCCTTCTTCGTTCGTCTTACATTCACTGTTTCGAATACCTACCTGACGATCTACAAATGAATGCGGACATCACCAGTTATATCATCAGTCAAAAGATGTGAGACGTCTGCTCCAGCCTAGATCTAATCGAATCCAATGTGAAGCCAAAAACACGGTCCATTAGGACCAATCGATTTTCCCTTTGGCCCCATCAATAATGATCAATGTGGACTGGTATTACTGCTAGTTGTGTTCTATTTTTTTCTTTTCCGATTAACCCACCAATTATCTTGTATTATGATCATTGTGTTGGTTTTTGCTTATGCTGTTTCTTTTTTCTTCTGACTCTCTGCGCTCCCCCGACGCCAACGGATGTGACCGCTGGTCCCGTCATAGAACCTTACCTTATATTTGCACAGACTTTGCTTTGAGCATCGAAAACAAATCAGCTGGCCCGAGACGTTGAGTACACCAGCCCTCAAGAGATGTTTTTTCAAACCTTTTTTTACTCTTGCAATACAATCCAAGAAGTACATATACAGAATTTTAATTCTATTCATATTTAATAGAACTGGCCCCTTAGCATAAATGTCCCCAGGGGTGGATTATGTCTTAAAATTATGTCTTTTAAACTAGCGTAAACATTTAACATATACATGCCAATAATATTCTAATTTACAGTATAAAAAAGCTCAAAATTTTCTCTTGGACTCCTAGGCGTCGCCGAGTTCTTTATTAGTTTTTCCACCTCCACAGTTAACCTATCTCTTCACCGAGCTATTCAGGGTTTTGGGTTGGAAGGGCGCTGACGGTCGAACCTCTAGTTGCCGATCTTTTCCGGTCTCTCTGTTTCAGCAGATTAATAAAGAGAAAGGTAGCACCGATCAGCGCGTTGTCTGAATGCTGACGTGGCAGATTACGTGACCTATGACGTCGTCGCAAGGAAAATGAATGTTTTCATTCATTTTCCTTGCGACGACGCCAAGTTCTTAGTCGGCCTCCGGCAGAGCGACGCGTAGCCCCAACAGCTCGTAAATTTGATCGAAACGACTCACAATTACAAGAATAAGTGGCTTTTTGAACTGTCGAGGACCGTATAACTTTATCCGGGTATCTGCGGTTTATTTTGGTGTTTATCTGAGGATATATCCTGTGTGAGGATGGTAGTACAACGTTTTGACTTATCTTACCGTTGTTAGCTGTATTCCAATACTTATTCTATCTGAGGATTTATCCGAGATTGGTTAAATTGGCCCTTAGTGTTGAATCAAAACGGTGCTGCGGCCGAAAGAAAAACAGAATAAAAAAAATTCGACGTGTATTCCGTTTGAAATTTGCCGTTCATAAACTGTCGTGTTTAATAGTATTTAAGAATTCTACGTGTTCCAATGAACCATAATGGTTCTACTAAACCAGGTGTCTTGGAACCAATTTAGACTTATATTAATTTTACACTATATTCATTCATAACACGTCAGTCCAAATTATTAGATACACACACTGGCCAATGAATTAGAAACCCGTGATGAATTACTTTACTGATATGAAGAGCGTGACCCACAGGTCAGAAACGATTGTGATATGCAAATGAATACAACCATGTGAGGTACATGCTCATTCCAAGCTGAGGAATACAGCAGACCTGTCTGAGTTCCAAAACGGAGTTATAGTGGGAGCCCATCTAGCTGGAGCTACGATTTCCAGGACAGTACAACTGACCGGTATCTCAAAAGGTCAGGTCTCCAAGGTGTTCAATGCGTGCAAACGGAATCCATAAGAGTTGTCGAAATGACAGAATTATGGATCAAAAACAATCAATACAGACAGGGACCGACGTCGTCTGAGACGGATTGTGCGGCAAAACCGAAGGTCGGAGGTGGAGCAACTGACGGCAGACTTCAAAGATTGATCATCGCAACCCATCTCCTCCAGAACAATACGCCGAGAGTTGAAGCGAATAGGGATGGGAAGTCGCATGCCAGTGAGGAAGCCCCTGGTGTCAGCAACACACCGGAAAGTTCGCCTGCAGTGGGGTAAAGAACGGTGTGACTGGACAGTAGACGACTGGAAAAAGGTGATGTGGTCGGCACCGATGGCCGGCAGAGAATTTGGCGGCAGCCCCATGAAGCGATGGACCCCTCATGTGTTGTGAACACATTTCAAGCTGCAGGAGGAGGTGTCATGGTATGGGCCGTGTTTTGTTGGTATGGCAAGAGTTCCCTGATATTCCTTGACAATCGGGTGAAAGACGACCTGAACCTTGTTGCAGATCAAGTCCAACCTGCAATGGTGCATTTGTACCCAAATGGTAACGGTCTCTTTATGGACGACTATGCTACTGTCTATCGAGCAAGAAATGTTCAGGAGTGGTTTTCTGAACATGACACCGAGTTGCAACATGAGCCGTGGCCACCGCAACTTCCGGATTTGAATCCGATCGAGAATGATTGGGACATGTTGGAAAGAGACTTCGTCGAAGGCATCCGCTTCCGTCTACTCTGCAGGATCTGAAGGTCTCTCTAACGAATGCATGGTCTGCGATTACCTTACCTGCATTGCAACACCTTGTAGAGTCCATGCCAAACCGCTTATGTTCTGTAATTATAGGCAAAGCAGGGGCAATACCACTTTGAACGCAGATTTCTAATTCATTGGCCGGTGTCCAAAGGACCATAATGATACCATTAAATCACGTATCTTTGAATCAATTTGGATTATCATTTACTTAAACGATATATTAATTCATGACACATCATTCCAAGTGTTTAATATATTACAAACCGTTACAATTAGGGCGTAAGATATTTGTAGTTTTGTCTTGGGAGGCGTAAACAAATAAATTTCATGGTCGGCCAACACGGGAACACGCAATATATAATAGACCGTGTGAAAAACAATGAGCAACCAAATGTCCTCAATTACAACCAATGATTCATTATAAATATCTGATGTGAAATATACACGTTGTCCATTTTCAGTACGTATAGTCAAGTGAATATCTGCTGGATCTCGTTCATGTATGGGAAATGATAGAATACATCAAATGGCTTCATTGCTGCTTATGTATCTGCCCATTTGATAGCGCGTACTTTCGTCATTTTTATAAACATTTTGAACAGTAAATACTGCCATATGACAGCCTTTATTAACGTATATACATATATACTTTATTGATTTCACGGAACTGCAGAATTCAACATTTATGTGCGCTTTGTACGTCTTAGAAAATAACGGCGAATATGGAACTATCCACCTATTGTCAATATCAACCTCATCCGCATTATTTCTCAAGTTCAACATCAACAATTGTCCCCCATTTTCTGTGGATCTGCGACAATACAAAGGATAACCATCTATACCAGTGTTTCCGTGAGAAAATATTTTGAAAATTTCTTATTTCATCTACCATTATCCATACACGGAGAATACATATTTAGGGAAACACATGGACCATGAATCATATTTGTTTTACGATATCAAATAATTCTGGATCAACATCTGCATTGGGTATTTCAGCAGATATACAGGGTCGAAACACATGACCACCTGCTAGTATCCGGAATATCCACATTTGGCGGCAAGCACAGCAGCTAGTCGACGTGGCAAAGAGTCAATAAGTCCTCGGAAGGTGATTGCAGGTATCTGGGACCATTCGGCGATCACTGCATCCCGTAATTCCGTCACCGTGCGTGGTGGAGGGCCCAGCTTGCGGACATGCGATCGAGATGATCCCACAAATGTGCAAAGGGGTTGAGGTCCGGGGAGTTTGGTGGCCATGGCTGTAGCTTGAATTCATCCTCATGCTCCTGAAACCAATCGTGAACAATTTTGGTAGTATGGCAGGTAGCATTGTCCTGTTGAAAGGTGCCATCACCCAGAGGAAACAATGTCGACATGAAGGAATGATACCTGGTCTGCGACGATCGTCAGGTAACGAACAGCATTCAGTGTACCCTCCAATAGGCACGCAGTGTATAGATGGGGGATAACTTTCAATGAATTTAATCATTTTGAAAAAATCGGACAGCACCTCTTTTCATCCCAGTTTGGGTTTTATTTGTATTTAAGCTTATATGCCAACTTGAATATAAATTATCCCCCATCAAACATTACCTATTCTAGAAGTAATACAGAATATATTGCCTAAAATATAGAGGAAGCACCTACTCTCTTAGAAAAGCAAATTTAAAAGGAAGAAGCTTGGTTACTCAGCTGTTTTGTATTGAACCGCGTTGCGCGCCATCTGTCGAGCCTTTTTTAAAACAATCCCTGAAAAATCACTTTTTGGTTAATTGTAATTAACTCGGAGACTTTTTATAAAAATAACCTATTTATTGCACCCCTTCAAGGTAAGATCTTTAATTTAAGACTATGCTGAACCTTCTATGTACTCTAGTTTTTGTGCAATCGTGTACACATAACGCTATTATTATATAAGATAAGATATATTTATTACCTACTACCTATAGATAGTTTGTAGCGTCAAAATTTATTTTTCAGTTGTTATTTAATTGCTAGACATTGCATTGAAGTGTTCAACGTGGCCTGAAGACGAGCGTAATTGTTCGCGCAAAAACGTTTGCCAATTTTTGGTCTCTAAACAACTAGACGGAACTATTATAATTTTGGTTCAAATTTTTAAATTTATTTACAACTTGCAAACACAAGAAAGTGATCTTAGAACAATTCCACGATAAAACGAATGTAAAAAGGAATCTAGATTTTTTTCCTAAAACTAATCATCGATGTGAATATTTGCTTTATTCATCTTGAGAATTATGTTCAAAATGTTATCAGACCATTGTTGATATATAGCATTAAGATTTTTATTGTTAAGTATACACGCGGTGGTGATGCCGCTGTTTTGTTGTTGCCTTTTTTCTTTTAGTAATCGTTCCCTTTCTTCTTTTGTCTCTGTAGTAAAAATGCATAAAACCTTTTTTCTAAAAAAAAAAATCTCCCTTGAACAGCTCGATTTATTACAATTCTATTAACAATCGATAATTGAGAATTTTTTTTCATCTTTTGCAATAGATGTCAAATTTTCACTTTAATATAAATGTAAAATGTGTATATATTGCTAAATATAATCTCTTTGGTAATTGGCTTATAGTTTCCCTTTTTTCTAAAAAGGTGAAAGATCAACTCTCGAACTTCTCATCAGCTGATCAGATAATCACATTTATTATGAAAACTAGCAGAGGACCCGGCGTTGCCCGGGATAATTACGCTTGTAGGTAAACAGAACAACCTCAAAAAGTTAAATTAAACCTCCAAATTGGTTAGATAATAACTCAATCACTACAATATAGAGCGAAGGGACTATCCATTCTAAGAAAAATCCGAAAGACAAGAATTTACCTCTTCACTGAAAAAATCCATTCTAGGTGATATACCGGGACTTGATTTACCGAAGAAAAATTTTTTAAAGGCTCACAATGGATGGACCTCTCCAAGGATGCCTTCTAGTCTAAATAATTTTTTACTCACGTAATCTTACTTTAGATGTACACTTGATGTTGTTGCAATTTCCTTTCTTCTTTCGATGTCTTGAAGCAAAACTTGGCCATTCATCACTTTGTGTAGTCTAGCGGTCGCCGATTCTTCTCTTTACTTGCTTCCGATTTGCTCAATACAGCACGGAGCTAAAGGAGTGCTTCCTCTATCGTCTTTCACTCTTTCTCAATAGTCTGCTAAAACATTATCTCCACTTACTGATCATTTTTAAAGATTTTCAAGAAATTGTTAAGTACTAAGAATTCTCTCTTCTAAGAAAAGCCTGAATAACAGGAATTCTATGCATTGAATTCTATATTGCACAAACTTTGCCTTGCATTGTTGGTCATGAGACATATATTGTTGGTCCGTGCAGAGTGTTTGTGAATTGCGTGTTGATACCATTGTTGTTACTTTTTGTGCAAAAACGTTTTCTTGCATTGTTGGTCATGAGATATTTCTCATTATTATGCCTTGCCATAATTATTAATATCGATTTTTTATCAATAATTATTATTTTTTCGAAATCTGAAGTAGACAGTGACCTTCCTCATGCTTTGAAGTTCATGTGTGCGAAATTTTATCAAGATCGGAATAAAACTGTAGATTTGTATAAAAAACAAACAAACAAACACACAAACAAACCCACAAACAAACAAACATCCTTCTTTATATATATAGAAAGATAAAGATGGAATAAAATAAAATTCAAAAGATAAAAACCCTAAAAAGTATTCTCAACAAATATAATATTTTTAAGAAGAAAATTAAAATGTTTTACAATATTTAAAATTTTATTTATGATTTTATTTATGATAATATATTTTACTGAAATAGAACATTTATTATTAAAATATTTCAATAAAATTAAAAGGTTTATACGAATTACAAATCACTCATCCATATTACAAAATAATATGAATAGTTAAAATAATGAAACATGGCTTGCTTTATGCATTTATTTATTTTATTGTACTGTATTTACATTTTAATAAGCAGTATTTTTAATTATTTCAAAATTAGTTACATGACTAAAATTATTTTTAGTAACGATTAAAGACTTTTTAACCTGTATCATCGTGTCTAATTTCGTATACGAATATTGCATAGATCGCCATTCCATGCTGGTGGTGATCTTTTTGAACTATTTTTTTTATTGGGTATGAACCTCCCATGCCCATTTGTATAATATTAGCAAGTAAATATAGCTTTTGGTCCAGTAGTTTTTTTTAATGGCCATGTCAAAATGTAACTTTAATTTCAAAGACACTGTATCATAAGTTCGGAAATGATGAGAAAGGAAAGGAAATACGAGCTTTTTACATTTTCTACATATTACGTTCGAGAAAATTAATTTTTGATTAAAAAACTTGGGGAGAGGTAAAAAATCTAGATAAAAGGGTAAAAATAGATGACTTCAGGATCTGCTATTTGCCTTACCCTATTCGGGGGGAGGGGGAGGGGGGATTATTTTTTTAATAAATGTATAAATGTATTTCTCCTTCACTGCTAAGGCTCCTCCTTGGAATGTTTACAAGATTTTATTTAACCTCTAGTTGACTTGCCTCAGATTGAAATGATATCCATCTTCACACCGGTGAACATAACTGGATACTCTAGACCCAAGTTTTTCTTGCCCTTGACGTAGAAGCTCTTATACCCTCTTGCTCTATTCGAAACTCACGTTGTTCAAATGTTTCCAATGCCCGTATAGCTTATTCTGTTTTACCTGCAGTTTCTCTGACCAACACTTGTTCTTTCTCTTTTTTTTCCAGACATAAATTTTTTCTAGTCGTCTGGATATTTGAAAGGGAACTCCTGTTCTGCCTCAATAGACGCTTCCTTATTCATGTCCTCTCATTGCATTATCATTTTATGCCTCAATTGAGACCGTTCTGTTTACCTATAAGCATAATTATCTCGGGCAACGCTAGGTCATCTGCTAGTTACTGTATTAATAATTCTTGGAAACGAACGTCCAAGTGTCGCATTATCAGCAGCTCAGTTTCCAAATTATTCACATTCATACAGAATATAGTCAAAATGTCTTTTAATGAAATGCTTGGATCTGCTATGCTACAAATAAGCTAGGTGATAACTCTGCGTGGCTGGGACTCAGATTACGTTTTGATTAAATTTTGCAATATCTTAAAAATAAACACATGAAAAAGCTTAGAATTATTACAGTAAAAATGCATAATAAAAATTCTAAAAGAATTTCTTTAAATGCTCACAATGGTTGGACCTCTGCAAGTATGCCACTGCTAGTCTAAATACGTAATTTCTTAGTCACGTAATCTTACTTTAGATGTACACTTGATGTTGTTGAAATTCCCACTATTTTCTCGATGTCTTGAAGCAAAAGTTGGCCATTCATCGTTTTGTGTATCTTAGCGGTTGCCGATTCTTCTATTTACTTGCTTACCATTTGCTCAATACAGCACGGAACTAAAGGACTATTTCCTCTGTGGTCTTTCCACTCTTTCTCAATAGTCTACTGACTCTCCATTATATCTACTTATTGATTAATTTTAAAGATATTCAAAAAATTATTGCGTACTAAGAATTCTAAATTCCAAGAAAAGCCAGAATAAGAGGAATTCTAGGCATTGTTCCAGATTGAAGCTTATTTATATTGCACAAAATTTGGTCATGATATATATATATATTTGGTCCGTGCAGAGTGTTTGTGAATTGCGTGTTGATACCATTGTTGATAATTATTGTTGCAAAAACTTAGCCTTGCATTGTTGATCACGATATGTTTCTTATTAATATGCCTTACCATCGTTATGAATATCGATTTATTATCGACAATTATTATGTTTTCGAAATCTGAGGTCAACAGTGACCTTCCTCATGCTTTGCTGGTCAATTATACAAAATTTCATCAACATCGGAATAAAACTGTAGATTTATATAAAAAACAGACCCACAAAAAACATCCTTCTTTATATATTTAGAAGACTAGCAGAGGTACCCGGCGTTGCCCGGGATAATTACACTTGTAGGTAAAGAGAACAATCTCAAAAAATTAAAACTTTAACTCCCAATTGGTTAAATAATAACTCTATCAAAATACACAGAGCAAAGGGCGTATCCATTCTATGAAAAATACGAAAAACAGGAATTCTAGGTGATATACCAGGACTTTATCTAAACTGTTCTTGACTTGCCTCACCACTGCGGAGCATCACCCGAAATTTTACACTGAAGTTTTTCTTGCACAAGACCTAGAAGCTCCTGTTCTATTCGAAACTGCCGTTGTTCAGATGTTTCAAATACCCGTATAGCTTTTTCTGTTTTAGTTGCAGAGTTTATATACTCGTCCTTTCCAGGCACATATATTTTTGCCAGTCGTCTCGACGTTTGATAGGGAGCTCAATGGAGACACACGTGACTCCTTTGCCTTATCAATAGAAGCTACCTTATTAATTTTTTGTCATTGCATCATCATTTTATGCTTATTATTAATAATTCTTGGAAACGAACGTTCAATCATCGCATTATCAAATCTCAATTTCCAAAATATACACATTCCCACAGAATTTAGTCAAAATGTATTTTTTTGAAATGTTTGGATCTGATGTGCTACCAAATAAGCTAGGTGATAACCCCGGCGTGGCTCGGACTTTGCTTTTGGATTAAATTTTGCAATATCTTAAAAATAAACACATAAAAACGCTTAGAATTAATACAGTAAAAATTCTTAATAAAAATTCGAAAAAAAATTTTTTAAAGACTCACTATGGATTGACATCTCCTAGGACGCCACTGCTTATCTAAATAATTTCTTAGCCCCGTAATCTTACTTTAGATATAGAATTGATGTTGTTGCAATTCCGACTCTTCTCTCGATGTCTTGAAGCAAAACTTGGCCATTCATCACTTTGTGTAGTCTAGCGGTCGCCTTTTCTTTTATTTACTTGCTTAACGTTTGCTCAATACAGCAAGGAGCTAAAGGCGTGCTACCTCTGTCGTCTTTCCACTCTCTCTCAATAGTCTGCTAAGTATCCATTATCTCCAGTTACTGATCATTTTTAAAGATTTTCAAGAAATTGTTAAGTACTAAGAACTCTCTTTTCTAAGAAAAGCTTGAATAACATCAATTCTATGCATTGTCACAAATTAAAACTTTCTATATTTCACAAACTTTGCCTTGCATTGTTGGTCATGAGATATATATTTTTGATCCTTGCATAGTGTTTGTGAATTGCGTGTTGACACCATTGCGATAACTATTGTTGCACAAACTTTGCCTTGCATTGTTGTTCATGAGATATTTCTCATTAATATGCCTTGCTATGACCATGAATATCGATTTTTTTATCAATAATTATTATTTTTTTGAAATCTCAGGTAGACAGTGACCTTTCTCATCCTTTGAAGTTCAAGTATGCAAAATTTCATCAAGATCGGAATAAAACTGTAGATTTGTGTATGAAACAAACCCACAAACATCCTTTATATATATAGAAAGACTAACTGATCTAACCGGCTTTGCCCGGGATAATTATAGTTATAGGTAAGCAGACCAACCTCAAGAAGGATATTGATTTGCTTCAGATAAACACCTACAATTGTTTCGGGTATATAAAAATGCGCTCTCTCGACAATTTTATTTATATCCCAGCTTTTACTCCAAAGCTGGACGGTACACAATGTTTTTCATTTATCCGTCTAGGGCGTAAACAAACAAATTATCTGGGGTGCCGACTCTTGAGCAAGCTACATATAATTGCCCGTGTGAAAAACATGGCGTTTCCAAGTTAATGCCTGCCACAGAAAGCGATTGCCCCTGGGCCTTGTTGATACTCATAGCGAATGAAAGCCGTATGGGAAACTACAATCTCTTGTAATGGAAGGGCATATTTGTATCACTGGGTATTAATGGAATGCGATGAATGAATATGTCTTCACCTGCGACATTCCCCGTGATGATCGTAGCCTTTATTTCGTTCGGCAACAGATTCTTCAGGGTTAGTCTTGTTTTATTGCACAGCTTTGGTGGTTCGAGTTTACGTAACGGCATTATAGGAGATCTTTTTTTTTTTTTTAAGTGAGCTTATGTGTCGGCATTCCTGGGGGTTCAAGGTAAGTTAAACATTTTGTAGGGTAATGCACAGCTTGCTCCATATCCATTACGGTATCAATAGATGAAAACGTGACAGAGTTACTGGGGAGCATTTCCTAAATAAAATTGTTAACATATTTAACGCTGTCGTTTTTTGGAGCTAAAATGGCCCTTTCGCACAGACATCGATGCGTTATGTAATTTTCACATATATGTTGAAACACTTTAGTTATCAGCTCGTCGAGTAAAGAGACCATATTGCAGAAATTTGAGGGAAAGGAAATTAGACCGGTAGTGGGGTCGATAGGAACTTCTCCATTGGCAATTAACAGCAATTGCTATGAAAACTGCTCTGCACTTGTTTCTCCTCGTAAATGAACCCTCATATTCGTCTTGAGATCCATTTTGCGCACATGCCTCCATAAATTCGAGGACTTAAGACAGGCGTGAAGTTCATCGAGCGTGGAATCACAGGCAGGTTTTGTCTAAAATCTCCTGCCAAGAGGACAACAGTACCGTCCATCAGCCACCCATTTCCCAATATGTCTTGCAAAGTGCGATCAAGCGCTACTAGTGCCTTTTTGTGCATCATGGTGCATTCGTCCGAAACGATTAGTTTGCAATGCTTGAGCACTTGTGCCTGACTGGAGCCTTTGCTTATGTTGCAAATGGGCTGTTCTGAAACCTGCAGATTCAATGTTAGCTTTAGTGCTGAATGCGCTGTTCGACCACCAACTAACAGTGTAGATGCCATCCCAGAAGACGCTATAGCGAAAGCAATTTCATTTCTTTGGCGAATCTCAGCCAGCAAACTATTTATCAGAAATGTTTTTTCAGTTCCCCTGGGTGCGTCAAGGAAACCAAATAGTACCATTTCCATCTTGAATGAGACTTAAAACAGCGTCATAGGCTTGCCTCTGGTCTGAGACTAATAGCGATCTAATATTTTCAAGTAAAAGCTGGAGAGCATTAATGTCATAGTTCCTTTCCTTCCAAAAATCAGTATCTAGGACCTCTTGACCATTTCGATTCGGCGCCTCTAGTCCAAGCTGCAAGAGAGTTTTGCCGTTAATAGAGATACATTTGTCCTCAAGAAGTATAAGCGCTTGTTCCATTATTCCCGTTGTATAACCTGATTTAATGATTGGGTTAGCTCTTTGCGCCTCTCTGAGAATGTCTTCACTTAAATTTTCTTTATATTTATCCCAAAGGCGCTGTGGATTTGATGGAGCACACGTTGTGATTATAATGGCAAAAAGAATCCCGAGTTGCTTTGGGAAACACGTGGCAGATGCCTCTGCCAATGTCGTGTCCCAGTGTTGATCGTTTTCAAGCAATCCGTGTTTCTGACAAGATTCTCTATAGCTTTCACATACGTGTATGTCGAAGGTTTTAAGATCATTAAATGATGTCGGTTCTCTCACAACGTGAAGCAACATTCTCAGGTAGTATGTCGTCAACAATTCAACGTCAGTTGCGCATATATCGGTTTGACCTGGAACTTGGGCTCCCTTCTTCCTCCTGCAGAAAATTTTTGCGTTGTGCGTTCCAGATGTAGTATTCTAGTACCTCAACATAGAGTGATGTCTTTGCAAATGAATCTTGCTGACACAACATTAACAGCGTTTTTCCAGTTGTGTCAGCAAGATCCATTTCAGCATTCTTTTCCGTAAATAATACTCTCTGTCCGTTCTCTAAGTGAACGCTTAAGTGGACAACCGTTGGGTATCGTTCGTGGATTTGAAAATTTAAGAGGCGCCAATACCCTCATTACTGCTAATATATCTCCCCAATTGGTACTGAGTCACTTCATCCACCGCATTTTCATCCATCGCATATATGTCACTGCCTTTAGTGACGTATTTGCAAATGTACTTAATCCATTTAACAGAGTGGCAGTACTTAACATTGATGTGTGCTTGGAACATTTTTATAAGGAGAGGGGAATAAGGCACAACCCACCTGTTATCAATTTCGATATCTGATTGGGTTGTTAATCTTAACTGTAACAGTCTCTGTGAAGCTCCCATTTTCAGGTTTCCGTCTTCTGTATAAAGGGTAACCATCGTTGGCTGATTGTGTGTCATAAATGAACTGTCGTGTATAGTTCTTAGTACATTTGCCATTTTTCATGCACGGTGCCTTATGGTTTGAAGATCCGCATGGCCCATGGATCATGTTCTTGACACTACTTCGAATAGCAGTGGATCCTGTTGAAGATCTGGCAGCTCAGCAGAAATTATGTCATCTATTTCAGTCGGTCGGATTTTTTCTTAAAGCCATACCAGCATGTGTGCATGTGGAAGACTCGCTTTTGCCATTCGACCGAATATATCCAACAGCGGGTTTCTCTAAATATATGGCTTTTCGTAATAACATCAATAAATTTGATTAGTTTTTGCTTAAATACTCTCGCTGTTAAATCATGACGATCAATCGGTGATTGCCCTTCCAAAAGCTCAACTTTAATATTAAGGTGGCCACTTAGGGTTGCACGTAATGGTTACAAAAACATCCGGACGGCCATGATTGCGGACATAGGACATAGCGTCTTGAGCATATTCGTGCATGCGCCTCGGACTGCCAGTGAACGTAGCTGGTAATATTACCATCCTTCCTATATCAGCGACATTCCGCTCATTAGCCACAGCATCCCATAGAGGAATATAATACTCAACATGCAGTTTTTTTCTGATTTAACCTAATATAGAGAAGCCGTTCACATTCGACTTTCGCGTATATATCTACGACGTATTGATGAAACAACTGGCGGAATCGTAAGATGTGGTTTGAGGATCCCTCCCTCAGCATAATGCGGTATGCATAAAACTCCATAGAAGATACTTTTTTGCGTCGTATTTCCTGTGAGAAGATCGATTTGTTTTATGTTAAAGTGGTAACCATCCTCGGCATCAAAGAAGCTAAGGGGATGCTGCAGAGCATCATAGTCTCAGCAGAGTTAAAACGATGTCTTGTCGCACGCCAGATACATTAGCACATCGTTGATAAGCCTCTAATATTTCATCGCCCATGAATTAAACTTGAAGAAGTTTTGGATTTTCACCTGGAAGGGGAAGAAGTGATCCAGCTTTGTGGTAAATTTGACCCTGAACCTTAAAAGTAGCATGAATCCACCTTCTTGCACTATTGATGACGCGCCAAACGATGTCATTTGGAAGTTTGAATTGTATGCCCTTATATCTTTAGGAAATATTTGAAATCTGCTGTGTTACCATATAAGTAAAATAACAGTGGTTCTGGAGGCTCTTTAAGTGGCGGCAGCTTCACTTTTGCATTAGAGCAACATATTCCCATTTATATTTCTTTGCCTGATTACATACGACATCCATCCTTCCTATTAGGACTTTAGGATGATTACAGTTATCGTATTCAGAATTGTAAATTAATGCCGCTAATTTTAAATCAGACTGTCAATTCGCCACTCTTAATTATTCCGTTTTACGTCGAACTCGTTGTACACGCAGCTCTCTTTCCTCCGAAGTTGCCCTTGCTTTTGACGTTGAAGCTCGCATACGTTCCTGCTACAGACGAAGCTCTCTTTCCTCCAAAGTTTCCATTGCCCTTGACGTAGAAGCTCGCATACGCTCCTGCTGCAGACGAAGCTCCCGTTGTTCAAGTGTCTCTTAGCTGCAGGGTTTCTCTGGCCAATGCTCTTTCTTTTCTTTGGTGGCATTACGATACGTATGAATTAATATGGATCCTTTGAACGATAATTAAATAGCACAACAGATAAATCGTAGGCGTTTTCGTTTGATGAATCGAGTTGATGTATTTTATTCGGAATTAAATTGTAATAGGTTATGCACTGCTCAAACGTGACAAACACACACACACACACACACACACACACACACACACACACGCACGCACATACACACGCACACACACACACTTTTCCAATCGTCTGCTTACGATTTATTGCCTCACGTAGACACACGTATACCTCTTTTGCCTCATCAAGAGAGACTGCCCTATTTATATCGTCTATTATATCCATTTCCTGGAATAATTCTTGGAAACGAATGTTCTGTCATTGCATCATCATTTTATGTTCATTGTTATAATTCTTTGAAACGAATGTTCTGTCATTGCATCATCATTTTATGCTCATTGTTATAATTCTTGGAAACGAATGTTCTGTCATTGCATCATCATTTTATGCTCATTGTTATAATTTTTGGAAAGGATTACTTTATCATTGCATCGTCAGTTTGTGCTCATTGTTATTGTGAATTGCGCAGTGATACCATTGTTGATGCGAACACGACGGGCCCATTGTTGCACAAACTTTTCCTTGCGTTGTTGGTCATGAGATATATATTGTTGGTCCGTATAGAGTGTTTGTGAATTGCGTGTGATACCATTGTTGATACCTATTGTTGCACAAATTTGCCTTGCATTGTTTAACATGGGATAGTTCTCATTAATATGCCTTGCCATAACCATGCATATCGATTATTTATCAATAATTATTATTTTTTCGAAATCTGAGGTAGACAGTGACCTTCCTTATGCTTTGAAGGTCAAGTATGCAAAATTTCATCAAGATCGGTATAAAACAGTAGATTTGTATAAGAAACAAACAAACCCACAAACAAACAAACAAACATCTTTCTTTATATATTTAGATTTTCCGTATTTATATCGGACAGCAACGAGCGATCCCTTACAATATCTATGATGTCTAATACAGAAAAATCTATTCTATATATATATAAAGAAGGATGTTTGCTTGAGGGTGGGTTTGTGGATTTGTTTCTTTTAGAAATCTACAGATTTATTTCGGTCTTGATGAAATTTTGCATATTTGACTTTTACATCATGAGGAAGGTCACTGTCTACCTCAGATTTCGAAAAAATAATAATTATTGATAATAAATCGATACACATAAGAAGAGCAGGGCATATAAATAAGAAATATCTCATGACCAACAATGCAAGGCATAGTTTGTGCAACAATAATTAACAACAATGGTATCAACATGCAATTCACAAACACTCTAAACGGCCCAACAATATATATCTCATGACCAACAATGCAAAGCAAGTTTGGACAATATACATAAGTTTCAATTTGTAACAATCCATAGAATTCCTATTATTCAAGCTATTCTTAGAATTGAGAGTTCTTAGAACTTAACAGTTTCTTGGAAATCTTTATAAATGATCAGTAACTGTAGATAATGGAGAGTTAGCAGATTATTGAGAAAGAGTGGAAAGGCGACAGAGGAAGCATTCCTTTAGCTCCGTAATGTATTCAGCTAATGGTAGGTATCTCAATAGAAGAATCGGCGGCAGCTAGACCACACAAACTGATGAATGGCTAAGTTTTGCTGCAAGACATCGAGAACCGAGTGGGAATTGCAACAGCATCAAGTGTACATCTAAAGTAACATTACGTGACTAGGAAATTATTTAGGCTATCAGTGGCATACTTGGAGAGGTCCATCCATTGTGAGCATTTAAAAAATTTTTTTTTTCGAATTTTCATTATGAATTTTTACTGTATTATTTCTAAGCGTTTTCATGTGTTTATTTTTAAGTCATTGCAAAATTTAACAAAAAACAGAGTCCGAGCCACGCAGGGATTCTCACCTACCTTATTTGGTAGCATAGCAGATCCAAACATTTCATAAACATACGTTTTGTATATATTCTGTGTGAATGTGAATATTTTGGAAACTGCAGCTAAAACAGAAAAGGCTATATGGGCATTGAATACATTTGAACAGCGGGAGTTTCGAATAGAGCAAGAGGTTATGTCAAGGGCAAGAAAAACGTAAGTCGAAAGTATCCAGTTATGTTCCCTGGTGGTCAAGATGGATGCTGTTTTAATCGGAGGCAAGTCAACAAGATTTTAAATAAATTCCCGGTATATCACCTAGAGTTCCTGTTTTTCGGATTTTTCTTAGAACAGATAATCCCTTCGCTCTGTGTTGTATTGATTGAGTTATTATTAACCAATTCGGAGGTATAATTTAATTTTTGAGATTCTTCTGTTTACCTACAAGTTTGAATTTCCCGGGCAAGGCCTGGTCTTCTGCTTGTAATATAAATAGGACTTACCTGTGATTCATAGGGCGCAGTACGGAACATTTAGCCGAGTTCAGGGAGTTTCAACATGGACCCATCATAGGATATGGAGTTTCACTATATTTATACGCGATATTTCTGTCAGTCATAAGTAACTAACCTCAACATCAAGAGAAAATCTCAAGAAACAACATTAATGAAATCGCGAAATCCATAGGCCGAAGACATTGGCAAGCAGAACATGAAGTAATACTAACCGTTACACTATGAACTGGAAGTCTTCAGGTGAAGCAAATATTACAGAGTTCCGAAATGTCATTTCAACTACCGCCAGGATAATGGCCATTCGCCGGAAATTGAGAATGCAAGGTTTATATGGCCGTAGACCGATTCATAAGCCCCATGAGAGTCTCACATAAACGTAATCAATGCGAAACGAAGCTTCGAATAGGGTGTAAATCACCGAAATTAAACTATAGGATAATCGAAAGATTCACATGAAGCATCGAAGCTTGCTACATATTCTGGCAGTTAGACTGCCTCCAGCTAGAAAGCTTCATGGCTTCTTCATGCTGCCCACTGAAGGTCGGAGGAGGAGTATCATCGCATAGGGCTCCTTTTCATGGTTTCGATTCTGTCAATTTTTTAGTAGACGAACTTTAATATTAGGAATTTATCTTGGACAATTCTGAATAAATCATTCAAAAATGAAAGGGAAACATGAAAAAGGGTTGTATTTATTCAGTAAGGAAAGGTGATATTTTGCTTTTGCCTTGAATGACCATTATTTTGTGATTTGATTTTCTTGAAAATTATGGAAGATTTTCAAAATTTATTTTCGCCAGTCGATAAGTAAGGAAAATTGATACAATGCCACGCACATTAATCTTATCGTTATGAGATTTTCCATCAACCTGTAACCATGAGCTATGAATGAATATAACGTTATTAAATCTCGTTTTCGCCAGTTGATAAATATCGTTCGAAGATGGTTGAAATTTGTTCAGTGGCACTTGCATTAATGATACCATTATGAAACCACTGGAAATTTTCAATGACAAGAATACAGGGCAAGGGATACATCAATCAAAAGAATACATCACTTGAGGCATCAAAGAAGAGTCATGTCTATAATTAACCACTGGTAAGTAACAGAAGCTCCGTGAAAAACTATTGTCACTGTTGCTGTTAGGCTTACTGTTACACAAAATATCTTTATCTAAGAAGGGTGACTGAAAAGTAACGCACTGTGGCACGTAACGCGATAAGAGAAGAGCGATTGCAGACTGAAATTGCTACACACTGTCGACGTAAAATAAGTTGGCACGTCGACTATTTCATTCTGAGAAATATTCTACGTTAATGCGGGTGATAGCATTATAAAGTAAGAGTGACACCGCATGTTTTGCTACTCTGGCTGGGTCAGTCCATTGCCAGGAGTATGAAAGGAAATATGAATTATTAGCCGTATTAAAAGTCGTATTAGCCGAGAGAAAAAATACAAATATAAGCTGACAAGTAACCATTACGCACTTGGTGTACCGATTTTAATAAAAACCGCTAAGGACTTAGCCAGTGGTGCAAATAAGCACACGTTCTCGGAAAAGGGTTCTAGCAAGGTTGGAAAATACGGCTTTTATTTTGCTTTCCAACTCGAAAAATAACGTGAATTCATTGCATTGCAAACGTATCGCCCCCTTTTCAAATATTGTAAACCACATTTATTTACTCTGTGGGAATAACCAAGGTGCCAACTTATTTTGCGTCGACAGTACATACAATACAGACATTTAACGATGCTTTGAATTCTGATCTTTCGTTCTTTGTTTCTTTTGTCGAGAGCGCCAGTTATGTCATATTTAAGACATATTTCAGTGATTTTCATTCTTTCCAAATTTAAAGACGGGTCTTCATTTCACCACGGATGATACTGTGAATGAGTGTCACGTGAGAAAACATACGCGTTATGAGCATGCGCGAATTTGGCTATCGGCGCTAGACAAAGATTACGTAAGAAGTCCTGTAATCGAGAGATAAAAGCGGAACGCACGCGGCGTTCGGGGAGCCGTCCTTCAGCCGAGGAGAAAGAAAACTTCATCTGCACCTCAGTATATCGAGAGATCTCCGTAGAGGACACACGGCGAGCTATGTAAGCAATTATTTCATATCAAATCTTTGACTTTGAATAATTCTCTTCCAGTGAATTTAAGACCACTTTCCACGATGAAGAAGTCGGCTATATCAAGTAATGCGGAACATAATATTAAAAATCCTTTCGATCTTAACTAGAACATACTGCTTACACGCTGTTAATGTCTCCCATTCGCCTATTAATGTATTAGACTTTAACGTCAAAAATGTGTACAAATATTGGCATTTATTTTTATTCTATTATGAACGATTCGATCGCTGTTGGAAGTGTTAGAAGTTCTCGGACCCATTGTATCGAAGCAAAGAAAAGCGGGATAAGTTTTCAGACCATCAATACTTAACCATATTGAATGCTCACATCATTGAATGCTAAACAAGTTTGTAATTGGAAATTGGTCCCTATATGTTTTGGTTTATGAGATAAATTTTGTATATATCCTAAATTGCATAATCATGTCATCGAAAAGTCCCTTTATATATAACCCATCTACGAGTTCCTATTTATTAGCTTCAAGAGATATGGTATATGTCCTTTCTACACAGAAGGAGGAGTGCAACAGACTTCTTAGTCACCCTGTACATCCTATATTGGGTATGCTGTAGACAACAAAGTGAGCCATTACAGGCTTATTCATATAATTTGTGAATATTATGAAATATTACGTTAAACCTTCTTATCTTTGTTTTTCTTCCTTGGATTTATTTGGATCATTTACTAACTAAACAATTACATATTTTTGGAAGTTTTCCTGAATTTCTGTCAGGAGGATAAATTTCTAATAAACAACGCGGCGTAAAATTTATTTTGCCCTTTTTCATTTAAATTCCATAAACCTTATACTTTGCCACTACCCATTTTCTATTTCAGTTGTATATAACTTGCGCTGAGACCCTTTCAAGACAGCGACCCTTTTCTTGTATCTTCGATATGTTCTAAGTTTACATTAGCACATTATGATAAAGAAATTTTATTTTAGAATTTATGAACTGAGCGTCAATAATATGATGAAGTGAAACGGGCGATTTGGCTACCTTGGAAAAAGCAAGTTAATTGAAGAAGTTGAAAACAGAAAGGCCGTAATCTGGAAGACAAAACTTTCCCATGCAATATGGTAAGGATGCTCATTCGAGATGGAGTCGTGGATAGATGAACAATGCGCACTCGCTATGAAGAACTCTCAAAAACAACCAAAGATACGTGGTCGCAGCATGCCATCCATTTTCATTTTACTTTCGCAAGTTATGATCCAGTTCTTTCTTCTCAAGCTAAAAAGTGTGAATGAAGCACGTGAGAAACCTGGTAAACTGTGAGATAGAGAGGTGTTTTTTTTTAAATCGCCCATTTCACTCCTGCACCCTGTGTAAGAGCCTTTAATCAAAAGACTTAATCATATAAGCATATAATCTAAAATATTCCTTTAAAATTAAAATTCCGGTGAAATAATCGTCTGTTTTTGAAAGTTAAGTAAGCTTGGAAATATTGTGAGAGTCGAAAACTAGTTTTGATAATAAAGTCATAATGAGAATTTTAATATTTTATAGATCCTATGTTTGTTAAATGCTAATTTCTTGTATTTATTTTTAATTCGAAATAACGTTCATTTCATCGTTTTTTTTAAATTCTAAATAATTAGATAAATAATTTTTCTTTATAGTATTTTACTTAAGTATACTTACCGAGAATTTAATTTGCACTGACATTCGAATAAAACTTCTTCCAATTTTATAGGAATTGTTTGTTCCTTGCACGTTTTGGTAACGTAACAAGCTTCGCCGTTGAGTTTAGCTGTTGGCATGTTCATAATATAACAACGCTGACAATCCTGAACAGGTGGCAATTCTCTTAAATGTTCATATTGACTGAAAATGAATGTTACAAAAAATCATGAACATAATGATGAATAGTGACCATTTAAAAATGCCGCATATTTACAAAAGTAATTGATGATTGCAAACTTTTTAATAATTTTAGTTTTGATAATTTTAACCTTAAATTTATTAAATTAACTGTTCCCTATTTTTACTTCATTTGCTAACAGAAAATATTGATATGGGTTCTGCTTATATAAGATCGTCTAGAATATTTTTATAAAATCCATGAATATAATCATAGATAACAGGTGGTGAATATTCGTTTATCTTCTTCCAAAATAAACCAGTTGAAAATACACAAGCTTGCGTTAGCAAACAAAGAATTAGGGTTCATCCATAAATCAAGTGGCCAAAATATAGTAGTCCCCCCCCTCCTCTGTGGTTACAATGTGGAAAATCTTGATCCCCCCTCAAAAATACATGGTAATTGCTCACCCCCTCTATTTTTCAAGTATTAAAGACGTTCCTAGTTGTCAGATTTCATTTCGTCATAGTCATTTTTGGTCACATTCACTTCGTCCCAAGATCGTTTTGTAATTCCGTCGACTCGACACATTCAGCTCGTCACATTTGTTTCGATACTCAGTCGACACATTTATTTCGATAATCTAGCTTGCCCAGGCTCGTCATCAT
The DNA here is from genome assembly GCA_023313115.1 of Rhysida immarginata. NCBI lineage: Eukaryota > Metazoa > Arthropoda > Chilopoda > Scolopendromorpha > Scolopendridae > Rhysida > Rhysida immarginata. The sequence goes on along the minus strand of JAHWFO010047584.1, from coordinate 222,007 downwards.
CGGCTTTTACACTCCTATTTTTTCATATTTTAATTTGAAACTATGGCTGTATTTAATTAATTTTCAACGAATTTAAAAAGTTCGTTACTGAATTCTATAATCTGCCTGTCTGCACGTTTTTCAAGGTACGGCGCATATGATATATGAAAATAATGAGTCTTTCATCGCTGATGACGAATAACGCATCCAAATTTCTGTGGGGTCAATAATTCCAGAGATATTGCGTAAAATTAGAATTTTCGAAAAATGCTATATCTCGAAAATGGAGAGTAACAGCAAAATAGAACCAAAACAATTTTATACTCCACATTTAATCAATAAAATTTTGTATTGACAAGTGGTCAATTTTCCGACGGATACTATCGAAAAGTCATAATTATTGATAATCGATATCAATATCTATATATACGGCAGCCTTTACGGAAGAGATTTATGTAAGTGCATATATTAGACTCGATACTAAATATAAATTTGAAGTGGTATACCAAACTTCCAATGTTTTCATTACTTGGTCGAAAAGAACACAAAAGGGACGGGGAGAAACGATTTTTAATGTTCTAGTCCATTACAGAAATTGATACCTTCACTTAAACAAGATAAATCACTAATAGGGTTAAAGAGTTCTGTTCAAAATTGGGCCAATCATTACAGAGATATAGCCTCTCAACCGGGTGAAATGAACTGCAGCATTCACTCATTATTCAATGTGGCGTTAAAATTTAACACCGTATACCCTAGTACAATGAGTAAAATTTATCAATTTTTATAAATACTATCTTATATACTATTTAACGATTCTCAATCTTGTGCTTAACCCTACACATCCACGAATATTGCATTCAAATTTTTGTTCACCAAACTTATTACGATTATTTAATTCGTTGAGAAAAGAGCTAGTATCTTGTTGATTAGTATCAGAAACAGCGAAGATATCATCCATGTATCTACACCATATACGGGGGAAGTAAGACAAAGTTGTAGTTAACTGTTTCTCTAATTCACTTATAAAGAGATTAGCAACGAACGGACTAAGACAATTATTCAAAGCAGTTCCCGAGATCAACTTGGCGGTTATCTTGGGTATATTTTGGCGGTTATCTCCTATCTTTGGCGGTTATAGGGTATGTTATTGCCCGATTGAAGTGGTATATAAGTGCCGCTGCTTTTTGTTGTGGAGGATGATTGAAGTCAAAGTTAATAATATTGTCAGTTGTAGTTGGTTTACGGATACAAAACAGATGTAGACCAACTCCTGAACTTGTTTAACGGTTTCCACCAAAGCATGGCCTACACCATGGAAGAAGAAAACCAAGGCGCAATCAACTTTCTGGATATGACGATTAGGAGGAACGGACAACAAACAACTAGAATTCCGTAAGCCCCTTCATCGCTTGAAAAAATGTGAGCGATTGCATGGGAAGAAAACAAAATGTGTGCAATTTGATTCATGCGCATGTCGTATGTCATGTGGATTGCACGGCCGTTGTAAAATTTAATATTAAAATGTATTTAATTTTAATTACCATTTTCTGCTAAATACAAAACATCCCCTAATAGTTAGTAAGTATTTAAATGTTACCTATGTTGTTTCTAATTGTTTAGGATGGCAATGGCGCGCGCATTTTGCAATCCACATGACGTCATGCGCGAAAATCAAATTGCACACGCCGTGTTTTCTTTCCACCATGAGCGATTGTAAATATTTAGAAGTTGCACTGGCCTCCTAGACGTCGAGAGAGACTGCTGTGGTTTTCATACATTTACTTGGGTAAAAGACTTAGTCTTGTGAGCAAGGAGGTCTGAAACCCTGACAAGGAAATAACTCAATTCGTCGTAAAGTTTGGATTGATATTTCGAAACCTACTCGAAAATTGGTGCCTGCTAGAGTTTTCGTCACTGTTCTTTTCGAGCAACAAGGGACTTAGAAAATTTCTTCTGGAGCTATAGAAATCTTCTCCATTTTATGAATTTCGTTGGAGTCCAAAACCTAACCCTGCGTTTTTGTTAGGTTATTCTAAGGACTCTCGTAGTACTTTTCACGTTGATGAACTGTTTGTCTCTTTAGCATTTTGGACTCACCTCTATCGTGTGTGATTCTACGCCACAGGCCTATTTGTGCGTCGACGTTCCGACTTGTTTCTCGTCATTCGGGAGCTCGACTCCGAGGCCTAGTAAGAAACCATTCTTCTAACCGAGACAAAAATCAGCCAGTTGTTTGTTCCGGTTTATTCCCATGTAATCGTCAAGTACCGTGAAGGGAGTACTCCTTTCCAGTGACCCCTTCAGAGACTTTTCATTCGTTCTTTTATTCGCCCGCCCCTGCAGTCGTGTGGGTTGCCGCCCTTCACTTTCTCGTTGCTGTGGAGCCGCTCAGCGCCTGTCCCTGGTGATTGGACTCGTGCCGTCGTCAGAAACCTATCGCCCAAGAGTTCTTCGTGGACGCCGTACCACCTGCTTTGGAATCTTGTTACGTTCTCTTCGAGCGCCACCAACCTAAAAACTGGATAAAGACAAGCCTTTTCCTTTCGGAAGAGACCGCTCCACGAACGAACTAAGTAATATTCAACCTTGTTACTATTTTGGGGGCCCCTTTTGTGTTTCATGTTCACGAAACAATCAGAAAAAGAAAAGAATATTAGTCATAACCAATACACAAGTAAAACTATTAATCAAGACGTAAAAAGAGAAATAAAATTAATGGGAAAAATAGCCATAGACGATAAACTGTATGATCCATATTTATTAGCTTTGCCTGTCGTATTCATATGCTCCTGTACGTGTTCGTCAGAGACCCTTTTGCTGTCCCCTTCAGAGAATCCCTGGACCATAGTTGTGGGGGTCGGGTTCGCGTGCAATTTCCGCTACTAACATTCCCGTCCTTTCCTGTATGTTAGCGTAGGCCTCGCGTGAATCTTTCCCCTTCTCCTCCACGCGAATCGCCCTTCTTCCGGCCCAATTTTATACTTAGAGACTTCGTGTCGTATTGAAGAGACTATAACCAACCACTTGACTGTCGACCCAAATTTTAGATGTCTAAAACGAAATAGACAAATACAAGACGTCTAAAACGTACCTCGCTTAATACCGAAAGAGACTTTATTATTTTTTTTTTGTATTGGACCCTATCCCGGAGGGTCGGTTTATAACGAATTACGAAGATCCCAATAAACGTCTCTCCTAATCTTAAGGGGGGGGGGGGGTTCAACGAAACAGTGCTATATATTATTTTAAGAAAGAAATAAGTGACTATTGATAAATAACTTTAAAACTTTGAAAACTTTTGAATTTCCAGAGTGGTGGGGCCACGCCGGTCCACCACCAGTCTTGTAGCGAGTGCCATTCAGAGACCGCTACAACATATACAGGGTGTCTCAAATTGATATATACAGTCTTTGAAACGTTCTAAGTCAGCAACGAAATGAGATAGAAGTATAAGGATTGTTGTGTATGATCCAGACAGCGCTGGAATAGCATAGCAACACGTTCTTTGTTGTGCATTTGCTTATAAACCAGAATTCTGTATATAATGATTGACTCGTTAACTTTGTTTAAGAGCGCATCCCATTAAAAACAACTAAGAGAGCCACTTCAATCTACATCCAAATTATAGACCTTAAGATCTATGGAAGATAGTTTGCTGAACAATATCGAATTTCAAGGTCCAACCATTTGCGTTTCCCTAATTTCTTAACTTTATTATCTCTAGATTTAACAGGTTAATTCTTTAAATCGATTATAAATATCGGAAATATTTTAAATTTACTGGATTATATTTACGGCATATCAGCTCAAAGCAACCTTATCTACAAATTAAATTTAAAGCATAAATTAAACAGGGGACGAAAAGCCATACTGACAGAATAATAAGCAAATACAATGGAAAAAGAAAACCTCTAATCCACAAGGGGGAGAAAATGGAAATACCGGATACGTACAGTCCTGGACAAAATTATAAGACCAGTCAAGAGAGGCAAAATGGTCTTATTTGATTTACAAAAATCCTGTGTAGAGTATAATTTGTAATGGACAGTAAAACATATTTCTAAGAAAAAAAAAGTTTAAAGAAAAATAAAACTAGGATCACCTTTTTTCATTTGTGAGCTACAAAAGGCAATGGACAAAACTATAGGACCACATTTAAAATAATGGATTATTCTGAATTTTGAAATCTTAATTTGAATTTTTTTCTGCCAAGAATTCAGTTATTTTTATTATTTTAGTAAACAACAAAATTCTCTTCTGTATTGAACAAAATCATGATGGGACATGGTAGAAAATTAAGCAGTGAACAACAACTTCAAATTACAGCTTACAAAAACTATGGAAAGAGTGAATAAGAAATTGCTGGAATTATTGGAAAGTCCAAGATTGGGCCACAATCTTTAAGTGATCCGCATGGCTATGGAAAAACTCCTCATTCAGAAAGACGTCCGAAGCTGTCAAAAAGAGACAACGTGCTATCCTGAGAGTGGCTTCAACCAGCACAGAAGCAACATCCTCTAACATCACGTCATCTCTGAACCTACCTGTATCAGACAGAACAACTCGTCTGTATTCCGAGCATCCACCAACCTTACTTAAACGCAATATAAATCCAAGCCAAAATTAACCTCAAGCTACATGCGTGCAAGACTGGACTTAGCGAAACCGTACATTCGGAACACTCAAATGTGGAATCAAACTATCTTTAGTGACGAAAAAAATTTAATATGGATGGGATGATGGCATAAGATTATACTGGCATTATCTCAAGCTGCCAGAACAGCCTCTTTCAAGACGAGCGCAAGGCGGAGGTTCCGTTATGATCTGGGCTCCTGTTTTGCCAAAGGCAAATCAAGTTTGTGTTTTGTAAAGCCGAATTCAAATGCAGGCTATTATCAAGATGTTTAGGAAATTATTTGTTGCCATTTACAGACGAACTGACCGATCCGGACTTTCTTTCAGCAGATAATGCGCCCATAAACCGTAAAGTATCCACTCAACAGTGGTTTCATGATCAAGAAATTCGTTTTTTGGACTAGCCAGGGTGCAGTCCTGATCTCAATCCCATAGGGAACTTGTGGGTTGATGTTGTGCGAAGAGTTTATTCCAGTGGAAAGCAGTTTCACACCATAAAAGATTTGAAAACTGCCATTACAAAAGCATGGGCTGATATACCACTCGACAGACAAAAAAACTGGCTGAGTCGATGACAGACCGTTTAATTGAAACTAGGATCCCCCTGTGATCGAAATTCGATCATATTTCTGAGGTAAAAACATATACGTGTTATTGTTGTAGTTTTAATCTTGCTTATTAATAAATTTTGAAAAATGAAAAATAGACAACACTTAATAAATACATGTTTCCAAAATTACTACTTCAAGTTGTAAATTGAACTATCTCTGCATCTCTCCCTCCGTCCTGTCAATGTTCTTCCTCGAGGCATTTAAATTATCTTTTAAATAATAAAAAATTTCATTTGAACTACATTTGAAATTACATTTGGAGTGAATGTCATCTAAATACAGAAAAAAATGAACCTACCAAATTGAAAGCAGCAAATTTCTCACAAAGCAATTTGAAATGAATACAACGATTCTCTCACAATTTCAAAAAAGACGCGCAAGTAATGTTTTTCGAATGAACATCAACAATTAAAATGCTTTCAAATGAACATCAACAAATGATTTTTATTTATTTGATATCTGATATTAAAATAATAATAATAAAAAAGGCAATGCTACATGCATTGACAATTTAGGCTCCATGCAGATGTAATTTTAAGACCGCCAAGTGGCAGAATTGCGCCGTTTTTGTAGGAAAAAAGTGTCCTAAATTGGATTAAATAAACGTGAACAAAATCTTAATAACCAACTGTGGAAGGTCACAAAAAGTAGAAATTAATAATACTAAAAGTAGACATACTGAAGAAGGTAGCGTAGGTAATGAAATGTGCATACATGTATCATGCATATAAATAAATTAATTTTGTGGAGTTGCAGTGTATTCTTAATTTCTACTTTTGGATTAAATTATTAAATTAAATTAAAATTAAACTGAAAATGGTTCTTTGGAGGATTTTTTCACGCCATACCTCTGTTATTAATAATTAAATAGAGAAAAATATTAAAAAAAAAAACACGGGCTGAACTTGAACCACAGATATCTATTATAGTGCTCTAACAGATTACATTTACGCCAGCCGCCAGGCGGTAAAATTAAGTGGCGGCCTCTCGCTTGTGCACGGAGTCTCTGGCTCACAATCTGTTCCTTAATGCTAACTTTTTGAAACGCTTTTATACCTGTGTTAACGTGAACAAAAACGCAAACAAAATATATTGTGCACGTCTACAGCACAATACCTTTCCAACCAGATACGCTTCATGCGTATTCGTCCAGGTTAACACAAGGGAAAAATGTATAACAAAAAGTGTGTTGCCGTATTTATACGGAGGGTTGATTCAGATAAAATGAGACGACTTTAAAAGCCGCGTATGACCTTGACGGAATGTGATTTGCATGACTCGTCCACTATTCATGGGGATTAGCTTTGTATACACTTTGCATGCCGGAGTGTGTGTTGGCATGGGAGTTTGAATGTTGTTTTCTGTGTTGATTGGGTGGTGTTGTGTGGTTTGGAGATTGCGGTTTTTTTTATTGTTTTTATTTTCCCGAACTTCGTTGGTGATTGTTGTGTCGAGGTTCGTTTGTTGAGATACAGTGGACAATGATTTACGTTTTGTTTGGGGGGACTAATAATCGCTCATTAATTGCTTTGGACGTACACTATATGATCAAAAATATCCGGACACCCCTCACAGATCATCGATTGGCCCAATGTCACATGATAATGACTTGCACATCATTTAAATAGCTTCCCACACCTTCAGACACAACTCTGCTTGGACATTGGCAAGAATGGGTCGTTCGGCAGAGCTCAGTGAGTTCCAACGTGGAACCATCGTTGGATGTCACCTATGCGGCAAGTCCGTGCGTGACATTTCCAGCCTTCTTCAGATACCCAAGTCAACAGTAGGCGATGTCATTATGAAATGGAAGACCCGGGGATCAACAACAGTTCAACAACGAACCGGTAGACCCAAGAAACTAACGGACAGAGACCGTCGAGTGCTTCGTCGTGTCACCCGCAGCAACCGGAAGTCCTCGGCGGAAAAAATTGCCACAGTTTCGAAACGCCTCTGCAAATGATGCCAGTACCATGACAATTCGTCGGGAACTGCACACGATGGGATTCCATGGCCTTGCTGCTGCCCACAAGCCCCACATCAGCAGGGTCAACGCCAAGCGACGTCTGGAGTGGTGCAAAGCCCACAGAAACTGGACAATGGACCAATGGAAACGTGTAATGTGGAAAGACGAATCTCGCTACACACTCTGGCAATCCGATGGACGAGTTTGGGTTTGGCGCATACCTGGAGAACGCTTCTTACCTGAGTGCACAGAGCCCACAGTCAAGTTCGGAGGAGGAGTCATGGTGTGGGGCTCATTTTCATGGTACGGACTGGGCCAGCTCGTTCCTGTGCAAGGAATCATGAACTCCGTCCGTTATCTGAATGTTTTGGACAACTGTGCACTTCCAACGTTGTGGCAATTTTTCGGAAACGGGCCATTTCTCTACCAACACGACAATGCTCCGTGCCACAAAGCGAGGCGTGTACAGCAGTGGTTTGCGGACTCAGGGGTCGAAGAAATGGGTTGGCCGGCACAAAGTCCCGACCTCAATCCTATAGAGAGTCTGTGGGATGAATTGGAAAGACGCTTGCGGGCCAGATCACATCGGCCAACTTCTGTACCTGAACTGATTCTCGCTCTTCGGGAGGAATGGAGGAACATTCCGGAAAGTACCTACCAACATTTGGTGGAAAGTCTTCCCCGAAGGGTGGAAGCTGTGATTCGGGCAAAGGGATGTGCAACGCCCTATTGATTTCCATGAAATCGTGGCTAGAACGCAAACGTGCATGTGTCCGGATATTTGTGATCATATAGTGTATCTTTCTGTTTGTAAATGCGGTTGTATTTTTGCGCTTACCGTTAGAATATAATGTTTTTTTTTATAGTGAAAATTGTTGTATTTCTGGTTGTCCGTTGTTGCTTTAAAAGAAAGCATTGTTAAGCTGTTATTATCTTCGCGTTGATTTTTCCGTGAAAATAATAGTAGCAATTTTTTCTCATTGTTACGAAGAGATGTTTTGCTTTCTGTTTATTATTCGGCGTTCCTTGACCTCTATATACCTTCTTAACTTGTTTTACACACGATTTGAATCACCCTGTATATAAAGCACAATGTAAGTATGTTTGTCCGGTTTTAAAATGCAACTTGGAAGTAAGTTATAAAGTTGAAATTTACCACACATTATGTAATACTAAGACAATGATGGAAAATATCCAAAACTGGAAATAAATCTCTCAAAAACATAGAAAATTATAATCTGCATCTATTATATAGGGTGAGTGAAAAGAAGCCGGCGTGAGGAAAAAAACTAAGTCCCAGGACAATAGGTTTTGCAACAATAGGTATATTCCACAATAGGTTTATTCAACAATAAATTTATTCAACAATAGGTTTATTCAACAAAACTTACTGTCCTAGGACTTCGTTTTTTTCCCTCACGCCGGCTTTTTCGACTCACCCTGTATAAAGAAATTTCAAGTTTTTGCTTAGGTGTTAATAATTGAGATCTTTGAAATTTGAAAATTTAATAACCAATAAGGATACTCTTGTTGATCGCTTTCATAATTAAGAAAAGTGTTTGATAACAACAAAAGAATAAAGAATAAATAATAAAACAACGCTCAATAATGAAAAATTTAATGATTTTCATCTTACTTTATAAAATTTACTAATCCCTCAAGTTGTGGGTCCACCCAGTCAGTACAGTCTTCACAATTTTGACGGTATTCTTCAGTATCTTCAGCTGAAACCACTACGAAAATGAGTGAATAAGTTAAACAGTAAAATGATTATTAGAAATGATAAATCAACATTATTTTCTCCACATGAGCGGCTGCTCTCGATTGTACTGATAGAACTGCTAAGTCCTATTTCTCGACTGCAGGGTTTTTTTTATCCTTTTTTAAAAAATGCGTACCACTTCAGCTATTATAAAAAGACTTTCCAAAATTATCACAGGATGTTGAGCAACAGGCGCTAGATTCAGAGTATATTTATGTTATTAATATCTTTTAACCTCTGAAACCATAAAGAGTACATATATCGTATTAAGAAGTACTAATTGCAGAATGGACTAGCTTGCTTTCACGCCAACTTGAACTGAATTAAGCATCATTAAACAAATCGCTGAATAAAGAAACAGATCCAAGATAATGCCTACGGGTTTCGGAGTTACATGCGCATTATCACATGCAAACAATTCTTACAGGAGAAAAAAAGCGATCTTAAATTGTGACATCAAAGATTCCACATGCTATTCGGAGACGAGGCGAGGTTAGCGAGAACAGACATTTCATTGCACTGCCAAGTTTCATCACCTTCTAAAATTCAGGCCTCACAAAAGACGTTGAAAACGTCATCAACATCAGGCTCAAACAACAGCGCTCTTAGCAGAAGGAGTTATAAAAAAAATGGTTTCTTCCTTCCTGATTTTTCATGCATTCAAAAACAACATAGTTCTAAAAACATTTTGCAAAATATAATTAAAATTGCAATTAATATATTTTTAAATAACAATATTAAGAGAAAATAACGATTCCTCTATTGATAAAATTATCTTTTGCTTTTGCTAAAACATTTTTAGAACTATGTTGTTTTTGAATGCATGAAAAATCAGGAAGGAAGAAACCATTTTTTTTATTAACTCCTTCTGCTAAGAGCGCTGTTGTTTGGGCCTGATATTGATGACGTTTTCACCGTCTGTTGTGAGGCCTGAAGTTTAGAAGGTGATGATACTTGGCCTGAAGTTTAGAATGTGATGCAAGTATCTGTATTTTGGCATCGCTTCTTCCTTTACATTCGTCATCTCCAGCAACGCTTCCTGTTTTACTATTTCCAGCATCGCTTCATCCTTTACTTAAAACAAGATGAAAATGACATAGAGAATGTATACAATAAGATAAGGGTGTCCACATAGTAAAGAACAGACGGTAAGTCCGAAGTTGGACATAATAGAGAACGGAGTAACGTCTCGACACATTGTGTTCGTTTGGAAATCGCTAAGAAAATTTAGTTACGTTAAATGATGGCGTTGCTGCCAGATGAGACTTGGTTATTGAGTAATTTACCGAGTTTCCCGAGATGGTGCTATCTTATGTCAGTTTATTTTCATTAAGATTAGGCCTAATTTTAATTAAAGTTGTTTTAACAATAAAGTTTTTTATATCTGGTCATTCTACTTAATTATTCTGAAAGCTTTCTTAGATATCCACAAACCCTACAGTCATGAACTGTTAGAATTGGTTATTTAAAAAAAAGACATGAAAATGATTGACTTCATCAAGATGAAAAACTTAGATACTTAACAGTTATCGTATAAAATGTTATTCATGAAACATTAAAGTTAATACGCATTTTTCATGAAAATTTACCCATCACGTAAATCAAAAATTTCAAATAGTTAATTCCAAGCATCATTGCGTTCTTTTTCTTAACCAAGTTGGATTAGTCTGAAAGTAAAAATAAAATTTATCATTAACAACTATAATATACGTGGGCATTTTTTCAGAAATGAATTCTCCATATGTAGACAAAAAAACATAAACGTTATGACCTTCAAAACAATCATATTCACTGGAACTTTCATTCATCCGAAGGTGGGGAGTGGCAACTCAATCAAATAATGGATAAGTAAAGTTGTGCAAATTGCTTGGTCTTCACGTTCACTTGATTTGAACCCTCTCGATTTCTACTGGCGCCATTTAAAATCATACATATACTGCTCTGCGGCGCTTACATAGAAACCATTAGAATTCGTATTCTGGCAGGCTATACGTAATAATAATAATACGTAATAATGCGGGAATTTGGGATCGTCCTCGCAATTCCAAGAAACGTTGATGTGACGCCAGTATTCAGCCAGGGGATGGACATTTTGAATATCTCCTTTAAGGAAATCTAAAAGGTATCATAGACTCTTTCATAACTCGGAAACCATGCATTTCCGAACCCATGTTGTAAAAATCATATTTAGATTCTACATACGGGGAGTTTATTCCTGAAGTAATACCCACTATATCTGTAATGCTCTGTGTATATAAAATTTTGAAAAACGATTTTTCGTTTTCGTATATATATAAAACAGCAAGAAATAGGCACATATGAAAACAATAACAAAGTTTTCTCTGTTTGTTTTGTTGTGCTTTTTGTTTTCACTTGGAGAGAGTTAATCGTTTACGTGGTCATTTAAAATCTGTCTCTCTCTCTTAGACTATAGTCTCTCTACTCTACATGGTAAAGACGAAAATAAACAACTATGCTCAAAGTGGAAATATAACTTGCCGTTAAAGCGCCCCACACACTGAGTTTAACTGAAGAAATTAATCTCTCAGTTTATAGCGATTAAACACACACACATAAGTCCATCTTCAGATCGTACACTGCAGGCAGGACGAAATTATAGATGTGTGAGCGGCAGAGACGATGATCTCACGTGTGATCAGTTCAGAGTCCACGACCTCACGGTTTTTGGTCTTAAGGCCAAAACAACCACACACTTTCAGTTTGACTGCAGTTACCTTGAATGAAAAGTCTATTTTTTTTTTTTTACATCCGCTGGTTGTTGAAAAACTTTTAAGCAAGCGTAAATAATTTTGGACTGTTCAGATGGACTGCAAGCCAGAGTTCGTTTCTTTTTTCAAAACAACGATTATGACAAATTTTTGGAATTTTACAAAACAACGATTCCAACGGGCACAGTAGAAATACACTGGCGGAAAAAAAAATCCTAACACCACGAAGGGAAGGACTTGTGTTAGATGAATGAAATTTGGACAGTATATTCAGCTATGGTATTTATTTAATTGATTCAAGTTTCAAGGTTACAACTTATAGAGGGCGCCACCAGCGCCACCCTGTACATGCAAATGAGACATTCCAGTGACAAATATAAAGTAGATCAGACGCGCGTCTGTGTCACTTCAGACACTTGTGGACGTGTGCGATACAGTACGTAAAACATGCCTCGAAGGCGACTGCGACGTGAATATGGGCAGCTAACCCAATTCGAACGAGGACGTGTAATGGGCCTTCGAGAGGGTGGACTTTTGTTCCGTGCTATTGCAGAACGCATGGGTCGAGACGTTGCCACTGTGTACAACTGTTGGCAGCAATGGTCCAGGGAAGGCAGGATTACCAGGAGACCAGGATCTGGACGACCCCCGGCCACTGGAGACAGGGTTGACCGGCGCATCCGTAGGATGGCTGTGGCAAATCGGACAGCATATGCAGCGGACATTCGGGCTGCTGTGGCACCCAACATCACTCCACGCACAACTCGAAACCATCTCCTGGCCAGGAACTTCCACTCCAGGCGCCCTGTGGCATGTTTGCGTCTTACCACTCAACACCGTGCGGTACGTCTTCAGTGGGGTCACGGATGAAAGTCGTTTCTGTCTGGGTCAGAGTGATGGTCGCATAAGGGTCAGGAGGAGGAGTGGGGAAGTCCTGTTACCGAGCTGTATCCGTCGTCGGCATACTGGCCCCACCCCTGGCGTTATGGTATGGGGAGGGATTTCCTACTACAGCCGGACCCCCCTGGAGGGTATCCCAGTCACCATGACGGCAAATGTTTACATTCGGATGGTTGTTGAACCCATTGTGCTACTATTCATGGCTGGTATGCCAGGGGGGCTGTTCCAACAGGATAACGCTCGACCCCACACTGCCGCTGCAATCCGACGTGCCCTTCAGGGTGTCCACATCTTACCATGGCCAGCACGATCACCAGATCTGTCGCCCATCGAGAACGTCTGGGACATGGTCGGACGCCGTGTCAGGGCTCTTCCACAACCAGCAACAACTGTCGCTGATCTGACCATCCAGGTACAACAGACATGGAATGCCATACCACAAAATGACATTCGGCATCTCTACGACCGTATGCATGCACGTGTGCAGGCCTGCATAGACCAGCGCGGCGACTACAGCGGGCACTAAAGTCCGTGCTTTTCACCATGTACAGGGTGGCGCTGGTGGTGCCCCCTATAAGTTGTAACCTTGAAACTTGAATCAATTGAATAAGTACCATAGCTGAATATACAGTTCAAATTTCATTTATCTAGCACAAGTCCTTCGTGGTGTTGGGATTTTTTTTTTACGCCAGTGTAGTAAAAAAAATTAATAATTTTCGATGTGCGTTCTGGAAAGAATTAGAAAAAAAGTGAAAGCAGGAAAATCTGGTTCATCTGCTGATGATGTCTATATGACATCTCTGTGGTATTATAATTTGTTATTATTAGGACCGATAGACACTTATGTTTTCACAATGTGCGTCCATCTGTCCGTCTGAATGTTGGTGCTCTAGGGTTTGAACGCTTCCGAATTTTCTACTTCCGTTTTCGCCATTCGACAACTTACGGAAAACGAAGACTGAGTTCGTTGGTGGAAAAGAAATCGGTGAAGTACTTCCGGTTCCAAAAGGTCACAAAAAATATAGGGGACCACGTTTTTCACTATACATTTTTTTTTTAAATTCATTGTAATCCAATACGTCAATCCAAAGCCTGTTTGGCCTGAGGCCGACGAATTGGGTCTCTGGATGGACCTGGATTAATGACTGCTGTATGCAGCCGAGGGGGGGGGGGTGAATTCCTGAGTCACTGATGAGTCTCCCATCCTGGCGTGTGCCTGGCGTTGCTTAAATTCACTGAATTTTGTGTTTCAGTGAAAGCCCACCAGGCCACGGCCTCCACCTTGTGAATTAATTTAGAGGAATGGCTTGTGAATTAACTGAAGATACGTGATGGTCTTCCTTGATGATCAATAACAGTCAAAACCGGTTCAATGGTCTGTGGTTTAGTGGTACCATTATGGTCCACTGGAAACTTTCGATGCTAAGATGTGGCATGTATCATAACAAACAACTTGGAATAACATTATGGTTGAATATTAACGTAAAATTAAGGATAGTCGAAATATGTTCAATGGTATGTGGTTTCATAGAACCATTATGATTCAGAGAAAACTTTCAAAACTTAGATATGGCATGGAATACATCAAACAACTTGGAATGATGTGACAAAAATGAATATAACGTAAAAGTAATGATACTCGAAATTGGATCCAGGGAAGATGGTTTGGTGGAACCATTAAGGTCCATTGGTACTTTCAATGCTAAAAAATGGCATGTAATATATCAAACTACTTGAAATGATGCGTCATAAATGAATAGAACGTAAAATTAATGATAGACGAAAATGGTTTAAAGGTATCATTTTCGTCTATAATTAGCTTCTCGTATCATTGCGGTTTAGGGGTATAATTTGGCCCATTGGTTTGGCCCGTTGGTGGATAGACGAAAATGGTTTAAAGGTATCATATTCGTCTATCATTAGCTTTTCGTATACGGCATGTAATATATTAAACTACTGTAAATGATGTGTCATAAATGAATATAACGTAAAATTATTGATAATCCAAATTGGTTCAAAAATACTTGGTTAAATGATATCATTATGGTTCATTGGAATTTTCAATGCTAAGATATAGCATGTAATATATCAAAAGACTTGGAATGAGGTGTAATAAATGAATATATCGTAAAGTTAATGATAATCGAATTTGGTTCAAAGGAACATGTTTTAGTGGAACCATTATGGTCCATTTGATACTTTCTGTGCTAGATATGGCATGTAATATATCAAACAACTTGGAATGACATTTCATGAATGAATATAACGTAAAATAATAATAATCTAAATTGGTTTATGATCTGTGGTTTAATGATACCATTATGAAACCATTGAAAACTTTCAGTGCTAAGATATGGCATATAATTACTTATGCCATATATTATCAACAGCTTATTTGTGTTAGGCATATTTTAACAATAGCTAGTAGCTAATCATTCCTTCAGTGGTACATGCTTACGTAGAAAGCGTTGGCAATAGTTTATGAAAAAAATTGACCCTTACACAGAACGCTTCAACAATTAATGCTTATTTCATTAAATAGTATTGCTTACAAATTAAAAGATTTTTATATGTTCTAATCTATAGAGAATTGCTACTTTCTCCTTTTAACTTTTCAGATAGTTTTATTCAGTTTGAACTATACATTTCCCATAGAAGTACGTCTTGTAGAGGACTGCATTCACGCATTTTTCGCTCCTAGGAAAAACATTACAATGCTAATGGTCGTGATAGAACGAGCGAAAAAGACTCGGTCAGATTTACCAACGGTATGGGATAGGATATTCCGAGCGTCGTTCGCTCGGTTCTGTTTATCCCATGAAAGGGGGAAGTGGGCAGTGGGACGAACTGTTTTAAACGTTCAAACGAAGCTGATCGCAAGCTTCTAGATTCGTGTATTACTTATTATTTTTACAAACAAGTATTTATTGTAAATAAACATAAGAATTTTTAGTTGGAAAAATATTTCCGTAAAAAAGGTAAATTTGAAGTCTTGTTTTCTGATTCTCGATATTCAACTGTGAATATACGTAGGTTTTATGGTTTAAACTTGATCACTTAGGAGAGGGATAAAAATTTTGTTTACCTATTTTTAGACCCCGAAAGTAATATTAAATGTCTATAGTTTTTTAGTATCTTTTTGAGTTTATTTTGGCAAATTGGAACTTTGCAACAAGATTTATAATCCCCCTTGCAAGCAGTGGATTGTTACGTTTAGCAGCAAAGCCCAACTCCGGGCGACAGCTCACAACGAGCGTAGTACGCTCCAGCGGATTCGAGCGAGCGAAACACGCCGGTGCAGTTCTCTAACGCCTTGCTTACCAACCAGAGGCTTCCTTAGTAACCCCATCTAATTCTCAACAACGAAATGAAATGCTTTCCTTTTCATTCTCGAATGAGTGAAAATCCTACTTGTCCTGGACATTTTGGTTGCCTGACTTGTTTTGTACTGACCAGGAAGAAAGAAGTACATTTTCCAGTGACGAACTCTTATTAGGACCGTTAGGTACTGTCGGCACGCCACGAGAAGACCGCTGCGTTGCTTAATGTGCTTGTGTGGTGTCGATGCAATTGCAGATGAATCTACTCAGTGTTGGGGGACAAACAGCCAAATTTCAGTCGATCCATGCTTCATCGATGTAAAGAATAGGACGATTTTCTTCTCTTATTTTTTCATATTTCTCAGGTATCTACCTGTCCATGCAAACGCTTTCATTTTTTGGAAACACGGCCAGAACTCATTTTTGCGCTATTTGATTCTAGCACTTTTCTCCCTTCATAACTATAGACTGATCTGCAACCAAAGCGACACCATACGAGCACATTAAGCAACTCAGCGGTCTTCTCGTGGCGTGTGGACAGTACTTATGTTTTCACAATGTGCGCCCGTCTGTCTGTCTGTTGGTGCTCTAGCAGTCGAGCGCTTCCGAATTTTCGACTTCCGTTTTCGCCATTCGAAAACTTAGGTAAAACGAAAGACTGAGTTTGTTGGGGAAAAAATTGGCGAACTACTTCCGGGTCAAATGGTCACAAATAAAAGAGGGGACCATGTTTTTGACTATACAATTCCATGTATAAATGACATGTGCGCTGATCAATGCTGTTCTCTCTTGTTAGCAGTCCATAGCTAAGGCAGAAAACCGGCTTGTGAATTAAGTGAAGACACGTGAGGATCTTCCTTGATGGTCAAAATAAGTCAAAATTGGTTCTATGGTACGTGGTTTAGTAAAATCATGATGGTGTATTGGAACTTTCAATTCTAGGCCATGACATGTAATATATCAAACAGCTTGGAATGAGGTCTAATGAATGAATATAACGTATAATTAATGATAGTCAAAACTGGATCAAAGGTACTTGGTTTATTGGAACCATGATGGTCTATTGGAACTCCTAATGCTAGACTATGGCATGTAATATATCAAACAGCTCGGAATAACGTGCAATGAATTAACATAATTAAACTAAACGGGTGGTGGCCTTACAGTATAACAGAGGGACATCAGGAGTTCCAACTAGTTTCGCCATTTATTCCCGGCTTTGTCAAGGATATACAGCAAGATCGATCGATTGACGAATAGCGAGTCCGAAAAACTAGGATCTAGCAAATCCAGTAGTTGGGGAACTTGGCCTTGTTAATGTTCTGGAAATTGACATCCAAGATATGACGGGGTCTTCGAAACCTGAGGGAACCCCTGATAGTGAGTGAGTGGTCCAGGATACCAGCGACCAGGATATTTTCATGATGTTCCATCTTGGGCAGCATGTTCCTGAGAAGTGTTTGAACATAGGAACCAATGTGGGTCATCCCCAAATCTTCATAGATAGAGAGATTGTTGGCAATTCTTCTGTCTAGTTGTGCAATGGACCGGAGGGTAACATTTTGGAAGGTCTGAAGATCTTTCCATCTCGATTTGCAAATGGAAGCCCAAGCAGGCATACCGTGAAGTAAAATGGCACGAATCACTACCTTGTATAACAAGAGTTTGCTGTCCACTCTGAGAGCGCTGTTTCGCCCTAGTAGCGCGATCGGACTAAACTTCGCTTTCTTAGCCTTCTTAAGCGAATATTGGACATGGTCGTTCCATTTCAGCTTGGAATCAATCAAACTCCGAGGTACTTATAATTTTAAACCCACTCAAGCTTCCTACCATGTAGGATGAGGGGCCTTGGAGGGTTTTTGCGTTTGCGTGTGATGAACATGGCTTTACACTTGTTAACATTCAACTGTAAGCGCCACTTAGAGAACCAGCTCTCACACTGGTGTAAAGCTTTTTGCAGACGGCTGATGACGTGGACTGGATTACGTGCCCAGGTCATGATGGACCCGTCGTCAGCAAACAAGTAAAGATTGCACTTTGTAAACTTAGGAAAGTCGTGGATAAAGAAATTGAACAAGGCAGGCCCCAAGACAGAGCCTTGGGGAACACCAGCATTAACATCAGAAGGGTAAGACAAGGAGTCACCAACCTTAACACGGAAGGTCCTGTTTGTCAGAAAGGAGCGAACCAAGGCAATCAGGTCATCAGGGAAGCCACAAGTAATCATTTTATAAATGAGTCCATCATGCCAGACTTGATCAAAGGCCTTTTGAACGTCAAGAAAGACGATACCACCAAACATAGAAAGATTGAGAGGACCGTTCAAATCAGCAACAAGCCTCCATACCTGGAGCTGACAAGAGTGAGCTGTGCGGAAGCCGAATTGCTCTTCACGAATAAGGTTGTTTGCCTCGCAGAAGTCGTTGAACCTCTTGAGAATAGTTCGCTCAAAGACCTTGGAGAGCACTGGCAGTAAGCTAATGGGCCTGTAGCTGATGGGAAGAGGAGGATCAAGTCCCGGCTTGGGAATAGTGAGGATGATTGAGTCCTTACAGGCGCTAGGGAAGTGACCGTTTAGCCAGCAGTCATTCATGATCCTGGTGATAATGCAAACAACATTAAGAGGCAAATTCTTCAGAGCACTGTTGGTGATGGTGTCGATGCCGGCTGCTTTTTTGTTTTTCAGGTGCTTAATGGTGTTCAAAATCTCAGAGGTGCTAATGATATTAGGATGAGTAAGAGCGCGTTGAGAGAAGCCAAACTTGTCACATACTTTCTTGACTCCACCTGTAATATTAACCAGACAGTCCTCCTTGGGCGTATTGAATTGACTTTCAATGAGTCAGCGATGAGTTGGGCCTAGTCTTGGTCACTGCTAACAAAATCACCGCTTTCTGTAAGTAGAAGAGGTAGTTCAATGGCCCTGTTGCATTTAAGGGCCCTGACAGTATTGCAAAGAGAATTGTCTTGGACGGACAGACTCTTGATCTTGTCATTCGACCTTTGATTCCGTAAGTCTTGGATCTGCTCGCTAACCTTCCGCGATAGCCTTTTGTATTTCGTCTTGAAATGCGGGAGCCTGGTACGTTGCCACAGTCTTCTGAAGTATTTTTTTCCTGAATAGTCAGCCTGATGCGGGGAGGAAGCTCAAGATGGTCTGGCCTCTTGTAATCAACTGGAGAAGCACTAGCATCGGAAGCCATGAGAATGGTGCAAGTGACATTTTCTTATGTCGAAGTAGACATAACCTAGAACACCTTGACTCGTATAGAAAACGGGACCGTGTCTCCCACTATGCAAACCATCTCGCAGATTCCGGACACACTTTGAAGACAAAAGAAGAGGTTATGTCTGTCTTGCACTTCTGTAATAAACCAGCAAAAACTGCTACCCTCGAAGCAATCGAAATATTCAAGGCCAAGAGGTCCACCCCACACTTGCTTCTCAATTGCCAGACGGACTTTAATGTGTATGCAATACTTAGTTCTTTATCTGATCTACTATGATTTTCTCTCGTTTTCTTTATTTTATGTTTCTTCTGCATTTTCTAAGTTTCTTACCCCTTTATTTTATTTTGTTGTTTTTATGTAAATCCTCTTGTCTTCGGACAACCGGATATGTTCTCTTTTCGGTCCGCGATAAACGCACCATCTCTGTACAACTTCTGTTTTTAAAATAAAATTTGTATTTATTCTATTTTATTCTACTGGCCATTACATCTTTTTTGAACTCATTAACCCTCTTGCTTTTGTAGCGTCCCCCACCCCCGCAATATGTCCGATAATGCCCTAGTGTTCGATGAACAGCATTTGGGGTGGGCGAGAGCTAAGAGTTCGAGACCGAAAACAAGAAATGACACCTGATATTATTGTAATTATATATGCACACACTAGTTTATTAGCTTAATTATATACCCATTCCATAATAATAGATTGTACTGATATATACTATTCTACCACTAATGGGCTCCATCTATCAGTTTTTTGTTTCAAAACTAAACTCAAGGCTAAGGCCTTTTAGTCTCATTAAATCACTCAACCGGCACACTCTCCTTTTATAACAGGAAATCTGCAGCTACGAGTAATTGTAGTTATGGTAGTATTGATCAAAGAAGTTTAAATGATTAATTTAAATTTAAATGAGTTCAGTCTCCTTTTAATGGGGAAAATCGTGAATTAATAAAAACAAAATAAATAATAAATAATGTCACCAATCTTGAAGAAACTTGTGAGATGGAAGAAAACTCAAAGGATGTAGTCTAT
>JAHWFO010047584.1:184352-196840 GCA_023313115.1 Rhysida immarginata | reverse complement strand
ACATCGAATTCCATAATTATTGCAGTCTTATTTTCATATAAACCTCCGATGACTAATTCTTAAGCAACAACAACGTCAGTTACATTTTTGTCATTTCATTTCGAACACTTCACACACCAAAGGCAAAAGGCATCTCTCATCACGTGTTAGTTTTTTTTTTTTAACGATGAACAAGGAATATCTTTCATTCTTAACAAAAAAAGCAAAATACGCTCCTCAAATTCGCCGAAAACGATCGCAACAATCCTCTGCTGGAAGCTGAGCTATATTCTCGGAAAACACATTAACAATGCAGCTCCAACAGTGGACTATTAACGATCGTTCACGGTATATATATATCTCAACGACGAAATAAACAAACAAATTAACACACTACAAACAATGCCACTCATACAACGAACACACTTTTAATATAATAACTGCAGAACATCTATAATAACAACTTTTAATTTCCTACTGTACAATTTATTATATAGTCCTGCCATCAGACATACGTGACTCCTACACTGGAACGTCAAACTTTATATCCTATTGGTTCTTGTATGTATTTACGCTCATTGCTTAACTTGTACCACTGTTCTGTATATATAAAGGCTTGCATGCCTCTTGCTGTATATCCTTGACAAAGCCGGGAATAAATGGCGAAACTAGTTGGAACTCCTGATGTCCCTCTGTTAAACTGTAACGCCACCACCTGTTTAGTAAATAGGAACAGTATTATGATCCATCCTTCCACCGAATTAATATAATGTAAATTAATGATAGTCCAAATTGGTTCAAAGGTACAGTTCATTCTAAAAGCGTTTTCACTTAGGTGAACGATGTTCGGCTTCCTTGCAGTACATTCAATCAATGAGATAAATTGCTCCAGGCAGGAAATAAAGTTCGAATCACGTTGGACGATGCCATTTATTTTTTCTTAGCAACAGGGATAGGTAGGCATAATGAGTGACGTCAAACTGTTTTAATTGAAATCTGATTTTGAACCTTTATTAGGAAAGTTTTTCTTTATTATTAATATATCAATGTATATTATTAATTCAGCAGAAATGCTATATAATAACGTGAAAAACTACACAAGGAAGTAAGCGATAAGTTGGCAAAGCACGCTCAACAACATAATGGCGAATACACGAATTAAATAATTAAATGTTTTTCATGAAATAATCAGTAGTAGAAAATTAATTTTTCTACACATTTTACAAACTAATAATATATAATGTTTATATGTTTTATGGTATTTCATAGGGAATAGCTACCAATCTTTCGAAATGAAATGCAGCATCTTCTGGGTTTATGCCTAAAAAAATAACGTATTGGCAAAAAAATTGTATTCTCAACCATGACGAGAAAAAAATAATATATAACAATACAGTATCTTACATACAGGGTGAGTTTATAAAAGTGGCCAGGTGAACAACGTATGAAAAGAGATGATAATGATCAAAGAATCAGTGCAAATAACCTAGAGTAGGTGCTGGAAGTGTCCCCCATTGATGTCGGGGCACGTGAGAAGCCGTGTCCACATGTTCCTGAAGGCACGAGCAAGGACTCCCGCTGCAATGGCCTGAATGGCTGCCTGGACGTTTTGTTGAAGGTAGGCGAATGTGCGCGGATAGCTCTGGTAGACCACACCTTTCAGTGCACCCCAGAGGAAGAAATCGCAGATCGATACGTCTGGCGACCGTTATGGCCAGGGCTGTTCTGTTCCTCGACTGATCACATGTTCGGGTGGGAACACTTCCTGAATACAGGCAAGTGTTGCGTGTGCAGTATGGGCCGTTGCACCGTCTTGCTGAAAGTAAGCATTGGCACGCTCGTCATCAGTAAGTTGTGCGGCAAACACGTTGAAGATGTTATGCACATAACGGTCACAATTCACAGTTTCATTGAAGAACACACGGATGATGCGGCAGGCGGAGACAGCACACCACACCACAATTTTTTGTGGATGCAATGGAGACTCCATGAACACATGCGGATTGATGGCGCATGTTGTGTGAGTTGACGCAACCGGACAGATAGAACTACACTTCATCTAAGATGAACACATAACTATCCTCCACCACCTCCGGAGCAATGGTGTTTAGAAACCATTCACAAAACTGAACTCTGGCCGGCTTTCCACATCATGCAACTGAAGTACAGTGGTCATTTTGAAGGGGTGTAAGCGTAAATCCTGTTTCATGATCTCCATTGCACTTAATTGAGACAAACCCAGTTGCTGAGACAGCCGCCGTGATGACGTTTTGGGACTGCGTAGCTTGTGTTCTTCAGCAGCAGCAGTGATTGCTGTCATACGGACCGTCCTTTTGCGCACTTTCCTTGCATTCAGTACTGATCCCGTTGCATGCCATTTCGTAATTAAGTTTTGCATTGCACTCTTAGCAGGAGGATTTGCAGGCACAGAACCAACTTGAAACTTAATTTTAAACTCATCTGCACACTTTTCCCATGACCCATGCCGTGCATAGTGCTCTGCTACATAAATGGGCTATTGCCCATAGTGCTCTAGCACATAAATGGGCCACTTCGCAAAAACGACTACCATGCACACCAATGTCACTCTCTCACCTGCGCAATATCACATGAATGACAAGTCATTTGAAAACTTACTGCGCAGTATGTCGCGCTGGGCCACTTTTAAAAAAACTCGCCCTGTACATTTATGAAATATACAATATGCTGTTTACTATACGGTATATCGTAATGGCTTTCTTTTTCTTATAAAATTTACGAATTATATATGGCGGCATGAAAAATTTCGGTATCAAAATATTGCAGAATTTAAAAAGTAATAAGTAAAAATATCAATGTTCTAAATACAGAAAAAAAATAAACTAAATATTTATTGATGAAAATAAGAAAGAAAATTCCACAGCTTGGATTCCAATCGGGAAACTTCAGCTCTTCGAAGATTCCCGATTGGAATTGAGCCTGTAGAGTTTTCGATCCTATTTTTATCAATAATTTTCATGGAACATTCTTGAGATATTCTTAAATATTTATTGCTTTGTTTTTAATAAGTGCGTTTAATAATTTATCTGCAAAGTCGATCTTACTGAAATAAAAACCAGCGATTAATCTTTTCAGTTAAAAGTACTGTAATTCGCCCAAACAAATCATAAACCTCATCCCTATTTCCACTCTGGACGTCCAAGTCCATTTTAATCTTCTACGATGTTCGTGAAAACGCTTTTGGATTGAATTGTACGTGGTTTAGTGGAACCATGATGGTTTATTGGAACTTTCGATGCTAGATTATGGCATGTAATATAGCAAGAAGCTTGGAATGATGTGTAATAAATCAATATAAAGTAAAATTAATGATAGTCCAAATTGGTTCAAAGTACGTGGTTAAATGGAACCATAATGTCTATTGGAATTTTCAATGCTATGCTATGGCATGTAATATATCGAACAGCTTGAAATGACGTGTAATAAATGAATATAACGTAAAATTAATGACAGTCCAAATTGGTTCAAAGGTACGTGGTTTAGTGGAACCGTTATGGTCTATTGGAACTTTCATTGATAGGCTATGGCATTTAATATATCAAAGAATTTGGAATGACGTATCATGAATGAATATATCGAGAAGTTAATGATAGCTGAAATTGGTTCAATGGTAAGTATTTTAATTATACCATTATGATACCATTGGAAATTTTAATGCTAAAATATCGCATATAATTATTTATACCTTACATTATCAATAGTTGATTTCGGTTAGGCATATTGTTATCAATGCGTTGTAGCTTATTGCTTGCTTCAACACTATATGCTTAAGTTGAAACGGTTTAGAAATAGAATATGATGAAATAATAGACCTTTTGATAGAAAGCTTCAACAATTAACGCTCATTTCATTACATAGGAATGCTTACAAATTAAAGGCCTCCCATATGTACAAGTATATAGAGAATTACTACTCTCTCCATTTAACTTTTCCGGTACACGTATTTTTAATCATTTTGAACTTCATATTTCAGTTAGAAGTTCGCCTTGTCGTAGCAAGCAGTGGCTTCCTTAGCAACTTCATCTAACCCTAACAACGAAAGGTTTCTTTAGAAACAAATGCTTTCCTTTTTATCCTCGAATGATTTAAAATCCTATCGGTCCTGCGCATTTCGGTTGGCTGACCATCATGACTGACAAAATACAGATAAACGGGGGCATATTTCAGGGTGATTCACTGAGCCCACTCTGGTTTTGTCTTGCACTAAATGCACTTTAAAACAGACTGAACAGCACAACTTACGGCTACACAATTAAACATAATAAAAGCTGCCACTACACGCTTTCACACTTACTCTACATGGACGACATGAAAATCTACGCCTCCACACAAACACAATTGCACCAATTACTTGACATTACACAAACCTTTTCAAAAGACATACACATGCAATTTGGGTTGGACAAATGGAAAACCATTTACATTGAAAATGGAGTACTCAGGGAAGGGGGCTTCACATTAGATGAACCAGATCACATTGCTGCTATGGAAAATTGCGAATTTTACAAATATCTAGGATTTAAGCAAGCCAAGCTTCTCGAGCACAAACACATAAATAATACACTCACTAAACAATATCTTTATAGGCTAGAGACAATGCTTAAAACGCATTTAAATTCCAGAACTTTCATCAAGGCCATCAATGCTTATGCCACGCCAATACTCTCCTACTCCTTTGGAGTCATACAGTGGACACACACACAGATCTTGAGGGACTTGAAAGGAAACAAAGTAAACTGCTTACAAAGCACTGAAAGCACCATCCACATGCAGCTATTCAAAAACTCACCCTGCCTCGTTCAGAGGGAGGCAGAGGTCTTATTGACATAACAGATCTACACCAGAAACAGACTCAGTCACTCAGAGAATTCTTTTACTCTAAACAACACACATCACCATTACATAAAGCAGTCTGCATGGCTGATACAAAATACACACCTTACAAAAAGCAACTCCACGGTAGACATCCTTCTGACCTCAACCAGCTACACGTCGACAAAAAAGCGTCGAACTTTTGGTTGAGTGAAGGGAGTCTCTTTGGGGAAACTGAAGGAACCATGATTGCCATACAAGACCAGGTTATTAACACTAAAAGCTACAGAAAACATATTATCAAAGAATCGACTGACGGGTCTTGCAGGAAATGCCATATCGCAGAGGAAACCATCCAACACGTCATATCCAGTTGCAAAATACTCACGCAGACAGATTATTTACACAGACATAACCAGGTAGCCAACATCATACATCAACATCTAGCTAAGATACACAAGCTAAGGGACATTCACACTCCTTACTATAAATATAACCCCGACACTGTCTTAGAGAACACCACACATAAACTATATTTTGACAGAGCTATAATCACTGACAAAACTATCCCTCATAATAGACCAAACATTACACTAGTAGATAAGCAAAACAAACTGACTTACATAATTGATATCTCCCTCCCCAACACACACAATTTACAAAAGACATACACTGACAAAATCACTAAATATACGGATCTTGCACATGAAATAAAACGCCTTTGGGGAGTTAACAGAGTACACGTTGTTCCTATTGTTCTTTCTGCCACTGGGGTTATTCCACAGTCGCTACACAAAAGCCTGTCAACACTAAATTTAAACCCACACTTATACAAAACCTTACAGAAAGCCACAATTCTGAACACCTGTCACATAGTAAGAAAATTCCTACACCCAAACATCAATACTCCCACGAGTGCATAACTTTCCCTCCCTCGCATTTGAGTCCCTTGGAGTTTTGGTCCTCTTTTGGGTCCGCCTCTGGGATTGGCTTCCGGACTTGATCCGAGTTTGGCTTCCCCAAACAATGATAATAATAATAACAATGATTAGTGAAGCAGTATTTGTGTGCAATACGAAATAATATTATTATGTTTAATATAATAAAGTGCAATATAAATAATTATAACTAATTCTCAACAAAATTATCTTGCCAAACACCTTCATTAGCGAAGCAATTTTTATACTGTTCACGAATACTTTTTGCATTTCCACAAATATTTTTACTAATTCCATGTTGTAGACCTGTCAAATGATCATCTCCAACGTATCTGAATTGTACTTGGGGAGTTCCGAGTTGAACCGAACAACTGGTACTGTTCCCGAGACAGTTCTTCAGTTCAAACCTTGATCTGTAGTCCTCCGAACTGACGATTAAGAACTGTCAGTGAGTGGCAACAGCACAGACCATGGATTGTAAATACCACTGCCTGCAGGCTGTTGATGTGTATCTGTGTAGTGAAATGAGATTTCACTTTACAGTACTTCAATACAGACAAAGGACTGCTGATAAAATGTAAGTGTGTGGGGCCCTCAAAGAAAAATCAGTGCCCCCTTAGTAGGGTGGCTCTTTTTTGAGTCTGGAAGCGCATGTCAGTTTTAAATATTGTTAAGTTTAAAACATATCTTTTTCATCAAATCCTATTGAGCATCTGTGGGACGAAGTCGAAATATCACTTCAAAGCTTGGAAATGCCACCATCCAATCTGACCCAACTTAGAGCTGCCATTACGTCAGCAAGGGCCAACATTCCTCAGTAACAGCATCTGGTTGAGTCTATGCCAAGAAGAATATCGTGAGTGAACAGAACTAAATGTGGTCAAACTGGTTACTAGAGGGTATCTGTAATTTTTGGCTACTCAGTGTCTCTCTTTTTGGAGTCCAAACATATAATAGATATTTCTCTTCTAATGTGCAGTGAATTACATTTGTATTTGCATGCAGTATCGTTGCTTCTTGCTTGTTTCAATAAAATTTCTTTACCGCCATTATTAGAATTAAAATTTTACAAGGCATTTGATAATTTATCAAGATTCAAAGGCATGTTGTGAAAGCAAAACAAAACTCTGAAAAAACTTTAATAAACTTTAAGTTGTCTAACAAATAATTAGATTTTTCTCTAAAAACGTATTTCAACTCAACTATTTTTATCTCCACTATTTCACGAGGATAATAACATGAACTAGATTCGGAATACTGTCTATAATATTTCATTAAAAATTTTTACTTATTAAGAAGGCATACCCAATTGAGTCGACAGTCATAAACGTTATTTTACTTCCTAAAGCAGCAAGGTATAAGCTAGGATAGAAGACGATCCAGTTTATATAAGAAACCAGTTTACTTTCGTTTTTCAAGTGATGAACAGCTGTTATCCAGAACATTTCAATTATTTACACGCAAAATTTAGACTTGTTCACAAGTCGAAATGAATCGGTCATTTCAAAAACTTCATAAGTCACTCAATTACAATTTTTCAGGAATAATAACTGTTTCACGCACAAACAAATGAGTTTTAAAGAACTTTTTTATGCTTAATTTAATATTTGAGTGGTAAAAAAATTTAAATAGTGAATAGCCTTCAGTTTATTAATAAAAATAATGAAAACAACCTGAAAAACTGTTCATGACTTATGTTGTTTTAGCAAGAAAAAAGGTTTGTGATATATAATTTAATCAAAACAATCGTAGTAATCATATTTTTTATCGCTTATTTTAAATTACACTTAAAAATAACCTTATTAACATTTTACATGTAAATATATGTCATTTTTTAATATCTTTAAGGTACATAGTCATATTCTCCATCATTCTCATTGTAACGTGCCGGAACGAAAGCTAATTCCGACACGCTCAGTCAAACCCGGTGGAAGAAGATAAGTCGCGATAATTCAAACCCGGAACTAGTTAATTAAGCAATTACTAGGTGAGTCTGATGACAAAATAAGAATTATCTTTTAGCTCTAAAACAAAAACCAGGATCCCAAATTAAACCCACAACTCCTCTAATAGCTTAGATTGTAATTTAAGTCAATAAAATTTTAATTTAAAAAAAAAATATATAATCAGTCAATTTTTAAAATATTAAGAATATATCTCCCTTTTTTTTAATATTTCCAAGATGAAATGCTTTAAGGGAAAAAGAAAAAAAAATTAAGACTAAACCCTAAATCCAAATGAACAAAATTTTCCTTTATTACAATAAGGATTGGGAAGGAAAGGAATTAAAACAATCACAATAATGATACAGCCATTACAAAAGTAGAATTGAATGAAGACTCTGGAAAGAAGCGCAGGTGGAATCTGTGGATGACGAGTACCAAACCGGAGACGTCTGAATGACTTGAAGAAAAGGTGTAGGACGCTCCGGGAAACTGCGGCTGAAGAGAACGGAAAGTAGGCCGTAAAAAGTCAAAGCTTCATTTGGAAACGAAAAAAAAAAAATTTTTAAATAACAAAATAGCAGTTTTGGTTGAATTAGCACAAGTTAAACTTGTAACGCAGAAAAATGTCTAGAACCAGCAGTGAGGTGGTTCCAAGAAACAAAAAAAAAACAAAATAAAATAAAAAAAAAATTAAAAAAAGCTTAACGACTACTCACCACGAGGGATACAAATAGAACGACAAACTGGAGACCGACAAAGGAAGGGAAACAGAAGGAATACTCACAACACACAAAAAGGACAATTAATGCACAAAGACGACGGGGTGGTAAGGAACGCAGTCATCCGAGGGAGAAAAGATGAAGGCACGAGGAGGTGAGCGACGCTAAAAAAAAAAAAAAAAAAAAAGGTAACAGGTTAATTAAACAATAAGCAATTCAAAAAAAAATATATAAAGAAAGTCTTCAGTAGTAGGTCCGCACAGAGGTAAGCATGATCAGGAATGTACCACACGTTAATTGGTTCTGGTTTTTCAAACGGAGCCATCAATTCTAGGCAGGAAACGACGTCCTGGGAAAACTGGTAGACCTGGAGAGGAAACCAAAACGCTGCCTGACGGTACACAAGTCGCTGGAGAAGAACGGTAGGAAACATCCGTGAACACCATTCAAATTGTTGGAACCGGGGAAACTGTAGAAATTAAAGCTCTTCCAAAAAGACGGCCCAACGGTAAAGGTGAGGGAAGCATCGAATTCGGAGCCACGTCCCCGTGACAACCACCGGGTTGAAGCCTAGACCGCATAGTGGACGTAATGAAAGACTGAGTCAGGTGAACGTTGGACTTGAATCATCGTCGTTTGAGGGTAGCTTCCAGGCACCAAGAACCTCAACGGAGGCTAAGTGGAATCATCATCTAATAAAGCTGAGGTATTTCTGCCATCACGAAAGCTCGGTTGGTTTTTTTCTTTCTTGCCTGAGGTTGAGCTGCATCTGCCGGTTGATTTTGCCTCGCCGGAGGCCGAGATGCTTCTGCTAGATTGAAACCCAATCATCCACCAAGAAAAAAAATTTCATGGCACGTGAAAGCGTAAAGCAAGCGCATGCCAACAGACAAAAAGACACGCGGACATGGACCGAAGGCACGGACACTCGAAAAGAAAAAAAAATACAAACCGGAAATAAACTACAACAATATGAATAAAAAGTAAAAAAAAGTCACGTAACGATTGAACAATAAAAACACGATATTTTCTAGAAGCAAGGAAAATTTGTAATTAATATTTGCAACAATGGAATAGACGAAAAATAAATTTCTTAAAATCCATCAGAGAAAGAATTATTCAAAATTCGTTTATAGCTTATAAGGAGAAAAAAAAAATTAGGATAACCTAAATTGGTTGACATTAAAATTGGTTGACCTAAATTGGTTAAAATTTATAGATATTATATTTACCTTCTCTTTTTCTTTTCTCAATTTTTTTTTTATATTGAATAAAAATCACAGAGATAAAGGTCAAAAACTCTTCAGTATGAGATAAGCCTACCAAATAGCGACTACGGGAAATTTGCTTCTAAAGCCTCAGTTGCTTCAACAGTTCCGAATATATGGAACTAATCTTTATGGGCTTATGCATGAGAATTCCCATTTTTTGTTTTTTTTTTGTTTATAAAATATAGAATAATGTAACCTGGCCAGGTTGGATCAGGGCTAATGAAAGTCCTAGAGAGGAAAAAAAACAAAGATCAACGAGGAAGACCATGATACTCATAATTTCTGTTTAAAAACTTAACGTTATGGAGAACGTCATGTGGTCCCTTTTAAATTATTTTTAACGAGGAGGGGGCCACCGTAACCTCCTCGGAGACTTAGAGAGCTGAACACGTAGGTTGGCTTACTGGCGGCAATAGAACCGAAACGAGCTATGACGAGAAAAGAAAGAATTAGGCATACTCAAAATGACGGTAGCTCTAAAGCACCGAATAGAAAGGAATAATCAATCAAGTGATTTTTTAAATCGTAAGGCTCTGTCAAAAAAATCAGTTCATAAACTAACTAGGCCAGGCAAAGAATAAAAGATTTAAGAACAGGAGGTCCCCGAAACACCGTTCTCAAATGGGAGGGAAGGTAAAATGAGGAAAAATTTTTTTCCATATAACGGGACTACAAAAGCACGTTATATCATCTAGATTATCTTCAACATTTGCAGTTGGCCAGCTAAAAATGTTGTTATAAAATGGCATATGCTCTTCCAGAATGCTATCCTGACTTGCTTTAAATCGCCTAATTTTTTTTTATTGATGGGCACTTTTAAATCTTAAGCCTTGGCTGATGGAAGCGAAACAGAAGTTGTAAGTTTTTTTATTAATAAGAATGAATGTTTATTCAATCCATCAATATATCCCTCGGCTATAATAGTACCTTTTCTATCTGAATCATACTGAAAACTCATGTATGTCGAAGGTGCGAATGATTTTTTCTGTTCTTTTGGGACATTTTTCCCATAAGATTCAGTTGACAAACATGTTTTTTTGTACAAATTTGGCCACCATTTCTTAAATTCCAAAACATCTTCAGTTTTTAGCTCTATGACTGTAAATGTTGAGCTGGAGTTCGAAACCAAATCAATGTATTCTCCTGGGACGTAGATACGATCATGCGTTCGGACATTTTTTTTTATGACTTCAAAATCACGGTCATTTGGTATAAACGAATGACCACGTATGAGAAAATACTGATAAACTTGTTCAAATCTTTTAGAGTCAGTCAAAGCCAACATAAATCTCAACAATGTATTATTTTTATTTTGACCGGGGCAGCCGTCGGAAAATAGACATAAATACTTAATATGTGGTCCAATATTATTTTTTATGTAATGCATCAACATTGAAAAAACCTCATTGGCTCCTTTGTTAGCAATGCCTTCGTGATACATGTAAAATGTCGATTTGCCTGTTTTTAAATCCTTAATACCAAAACAGTGAACCCATAATTGCCGTAAATAAAAAATGTTTTGTATAGGGATGTGTGGCAATGGTAGATTTTGCATAAAATCGAATGTTATAGCTGCAACATCATCTCGTTCCTTACAAAGATCATGAACTGATGAAATTTTGTTGTAAAACTTCTTGGCACGGCTTTTATGGATCATTAACTGAGCTACTATCGAACGTTTTGCATTTTCTGACAAGTTTGATTGTTTTATTTTTGTTGATAGTTTTTCGCAAGTTATACATGAGTCGACTTGTGGTCGACCAAATCTAAGGGAAAAGTTTTCATTAAAGTATTGTAAGTAAAATTTGTACTTTATACCGAGATCTGGATGTTTTTCGTTAAACATTGAATGCATTTTTTTGACATCCAATCGTGCATCAAGATATTGAATGTCTTTTCCTGCGTAATGTGTCTTTTTCCTAGGAAAGCAAAGAATGTGTTCATGTATTTTTTGGCATATTTCAGGAGGCACTGTATTTGCTTTCGGGTGACATCCTCTGTTATCTGTAGGACTCTTTCCTTCACTAAGCAAATCACAAAGTCTGCGAATTCTGGCTTCAGTAACTCCATGTAGGCTGATAAATGCTCTCTTGCAGACTTTAACTTTATCAGTTTGTTTTAAAACAGGGAACTGAAAAGCATTTTGCCTCAGTGTAGCATTTTCTTTTCGAGGACGCCTCTGTTTTATATGTAACTTTTCAATGAGTGATTGAAGAAATATATCCTGCTCATTTTTTGTTGAAAATAAGTTAATATTTGAAATGCAAAAGTCCATGTCATCTTGGTGGAAATTCGCAAAACATTCCTTCTTACATCTGCAATAAATAAGCGATATATTAGGTTTATAGAAAACGTAAACTGACTGAAGGTTTATGGAAAATTTGCCTGCAATTTTGACCAGTAGATCTCAGAGCTATTTGTTTTCCTCGATAATTAGTATATGCCTGTCCTTTAACTATAGAATTTTTTATAACATTTCTATCATACTTTAAGGCATTACACGTTCTCTTCTTTTTCGGCTCACCATCACTCTCTGTTTCACTTGAACATTTTTAAAGCTAAAATTAAATTACTTTTCGCACAAAATAGTTGAGTAAAAGCCACAAATATGGCGTTAATGACGATTGGTGTCAAATTGAAGATTTGAATATTGTTGAACCAATCAGAACAAAGCAGGGCCATACCCAGAATTTTATTTCGGGGGGGGGGGCTGAGGGGGCTGGCCCTATTCTTCTACTGGGGGGGGGGGGTCCCCCAAGCAACAGAATCAGTTGACAAAGTGGA
>JAHWFO010047584.1:151905-171816 GCA_023313115.1 Rhysida immarginata | reverse complement strand
ACGCATGCATATACCTATTCCTATATTTTATATTATTATTATTATTAGTTTTGGCCTCCCGGTTTATCCGGTGGTTTCCCCCGAGGTTGTTATATCACTTTTATCATTGTTTTGGTTCTTTTTGTTGTTGTTGTTTTTCTTTTTTTTTTTCTAACTCATTATTACTGTTATCATACGGTCAGTTTTTAATTGCTTTTATTATTATTGTCGTTTTTGTCACATTATGTCCTTCTTTATTTGTTTTTATTTGTATTTTCATTAACCCCGTTTTGGGCTTTCGGCCTGTTGGGGGACAACTTCGGGTCTGGCCCTCCAGTTTATCTGGTCGGTTTTCCTCGTTGTTGTTACATTATTATTATTATTATTATTATTATTATTATTATTATTATTAATATTATTATTATTATTATTAACCTTGATATTATTATTAGAATTATAAAATAAGTACTTACTTCTATCAAAATTTAATTATCAAAATAATTTTTATAATTTAATAAAATTAAAATGGTAAAGTGAAATTTTTGATATAAATATAAAAATAATTTGATAAAAGTTTATTAAGTTATATTTTAATAAAAATTTATAAAATTATATTTTGATAAATAAAATTACAAAAACTACACACAGTGTTTTTTAAAATTTGTTAATTACATATAAATCATTTATTAAGGATAAATAAATAAAGTGAAAATAAACAAAAAACTTAATCTGGTTATCATTAAACTGCCTCAACGTTATTATTTATATGTAAAATATTATAATGGAAAACAAAATTTAAAGAAAAATCAATAGATACAGAATTTACTGATTGTCAGTTATATTTCCAGACGGTAATAAGAAGAAAATTTGCGAAAAGGATGCATTTAAGCCGAATTTTAGAGGAAGCGTAACTCACTTGATAGGGCCAACTGGGCCAACAATGGCGGATTTGGTAGCAGACGACGAAGTTTGCCGTACTTTTCTAATCTAGAGCTTTACTGACATTACCCTGCCAGCGCCATCTATCGGCAGATTTTGGAACTATTTTTTTTCCTTCGCCAAACAAAATTCCATTGCCTCACGATTGTTCTGCTAAAATATCATGTCATTCTGACGAGTAGTTTTCAAATTATTGATTTTTGAAATCGTAACTTTAATTATAATCATTTTTTATTGCAATATTGTGATAATCTTCCGAGCTGGAGGGGAGAACGCCTCATTTCTTGAATTTTTTCTCCTGAAACATCTGTGAAAATTCATTTTCTAAAGTTTGTGAGGTGACCAGCTGTGAACAGCATTATATTATTAGGACCTATAGGTGCTTATGTTTTCACAAAGTGCGTCCGTCCGTCTGTCCGTGTTTCTGCCTGTTGGTGCTCTAGCTTTCGAACGCTTCCGAATTTTCGACTTCCGTTTTCGCCATTCGACAACTTAGGGAAATCGGAAGACTGAGTTAGTTGGTGGAAAAAATCTATGAACTACTTCCCGTTCGAAAGGTCAAAATTAATATAGGGGACCACGTTTTTCACTATACAATTCCATGTATAAATGGCCTGTGCATTGTCAAATGCTGTTCTCTTTTGGCATTCCATAGCTAAAACAGAGAAAAAGCTTATGAATTAAGTGAAGACACGTGATCGTCTTCCTTGATGGTCAATATCAGTCAGAACTGGTTCAAGGGCATGTGGTATAGTGATACCATTATGATCCACTGGAAACTTTCAATGCTATGATATGGCATATATTATATCAAACAGCTTGAAATAACATGTCATGATTGAATATTTAAGTAAAATTAATGATAGTCGACATAGATTCAATGGTATGTGGTTTCATGGAACCAGTATAGTTCAGGGGAAACGTTCAAAACTCAGACTTGGCATGTAATATATTAAACAACTTGGAATGATATGTCATAAATGAATATAATGTAAAATTAGTGATAATCGAAATTGGCTCAAAGGAACCTGAATTTAGTGGAACCATTATGGTTCATTGGAACTTTCAATGCTAAGATATTTTATGTAATATATCAAACAACTTGGACTGATGTGTCATGCATGAATATAACGTAAAATTTATGATAGTCGAGATAGGTTCAAAGGAAGCTGGCTTAGTGGACCCATTTTGGTTCATTGGAACTTTCAATGCTAAAATGTGGCATGTAATATATTAAACGACATGGGATGATATGTCATGAATGAATATAAGGTAAAATTAATGATGGTCGAAATTGGTTCAAAGGAACCTGGATTTAGTGGAACTATTATGGTTCATTGGAACTTTCAATGCTAAAATATGGCATGTAATATATCAAACAACTTAGAATGATATGTAATGAATGAATATGTCGTAAAAGTAATGATAGTTGAAATTGGTACCAAAGCAGCTGGTTTAGTGGACCCATTAAGGTTCATTGGAACTTTCAATGCTAAAATATGGCATGTAATATATCAAACGACTTTGAATGACGTGCCATCAATTAATGTAATGTAAGATTAATGGTAGTCGAAATTGGTTGCATGGTGCGTTTTTTTAAAGATACCATTATTGAACAATTGGAAAATTTCAATGCTAAGATATGGCATGTAATTACTTACGCCTTTTATTATCAAGAATTAATTTGTATTCTGCAGATTTTAACAATAGCTAATAGCTAATCGTTCGTTGCAATAGTACGTGGTTATGTAGAAAAGCGTTAGCAATTGTTTATGAAGAAAGAATTCACCCTAACAGAGAACGTTTCAACAATTAACGCTTATTTCATTAAACTGGGAATGCTTGCACGTTAAAGGATTCTTATATGTTTTAATCTTTAGAGTATTGCTTCTTTCTCCATTAACCTTATCAAATAGTTTCACTCAGTTTGACCTATGCGTTTCCCTTAGAAGTAGGCCTTCCTTAGCAACCAGAGGCTTCCTTAGCAACCTCATCTAATCTTAACAACCAAAGACTTCTTTAGAAATCAAATACTTTCCTTTTTATTCTCGAATGCCTTAAAATCCTATCGGTCCTGGGCATTTCGGTTGCCTGACTTGTTTGTTAGATTCTATGTTGATATTTTATTAGGATTAATTTAGCAGATCCATGTTTAATGCTTAATTACTCAAAATTCCTCTGGCTCGGAAGGGCTGATATTCCATGTGTTATCTTATTAGGGATGGATACCTTCATCCATCTGATTTTATATTTCAACTTATTTAACACAGCAGATTTTTTTCCTTTATTTTAACGTTAAAGAGTATCCTTAAGTTCTGTGGAAGACAATTCTCTAAAAATATGCAAAATTTTTATGAAGAAACTTTTAACTCACCCAAAATATTACTGAAAAAAACCTCCGTCATTTTAAGATTTTAAGATTTCCATCTTATCTCCCACGTAACTCGCATCTATGTCGATTGTAGCGCCTCCTCTACTATCATCAAATCGGGAATCAACCACATAGCGTTGCGAGTAATAGCCGTTGCCACACTGTTCTTCTAGCCACTATAGCTGGGGACAGTAGAATCTCGTTTGCCACAGTGCTCTGTGACAATTCATGGGCTGAACATGAACGTCACATGTGACGTCATATAGTATGTTGCTACACCAACACGAGTTCCGCCCTGATTGGAGGGTAAAACAAAGCCGTTCCCACATTGGAGAAGGTTAACAAAAGAATGAATTTCAGTGAAATAATCTTGAAATGTCAGTGAAAAAATGGTTAAATCGTGCAGCGCTGGTGGTTGTACGAATCATGCAGCCACTAAAGGTAAAAAAACTGAGATTCTTTCGATTCCCACTCCCACGAAATCAGCTTGACAAGAAGAGATGAGAAAAATGGATTTGGGCATGCAATCGGAAAAAGTTTCACTTTAATATATTTACTCAAATCGATTTATTCAAATCAATAAACTGAAGTTTTTATTATTATTAATTGTTAATACATGCATTACATTACCAGGTGTTTCGATGAGGTAGTTGTAAATATCTGACCATTGAATGCAAGGCCAATTCAATGGATCATTTTTCCACTGATCTGCTGCCATTTGATATAGGCATTGGAGCAGCCCTTTCATTTAATTTCATTTCATACCTCTCTCTAGCTTCTAAATCTAATGTATCTATGTATGAATAAGCCAAAATAAATCTTAAACTGTTCCTTATTTGAAAAAATTACCTTTTGTATACCGCCTAACACGGTCGGGAATGGATGAGAAACGTTTGTTTTCCCCTCCGAAAATGAAGAAACGTCACATGACGTCGAAAATGTCACGTGACCTACCGAACGTTCAGCTATGAATTATCATAACCCCTTAAAAATTTTGAATTCTAATATACTAATGTTATCAAACAACTCGCAACGACTCTCATGAATGAATATAACGACTAATATATGATGGTCGAAATTGATTTAGTGGTATGTGTTCTAATGATAAGATTATGATACTATTGGAAATTTTCAATGCTAAGCTAAGCCATATAGGGGATGCAAAAAAAAGGACGAGAGAGATGAACCCTGAAATATACCATAATATATCTTTATTTTAAGATACACTATTTAATACATAAGGAGTTCTTACGGTGTTGTTAAACCTATTGTTATCCATAGCTAGTTGCTATCAGGAGCAAATTATTGTTAGTCTTAACATGATCAATAGCTAATTTCTGTTATGCATAATGGTGTTAAAGCTACTGTTAATTAATCGCTCGCTTCAACAGTAGATGATTACGTAAAATGCTTCAGCAATAGATAATGAAGAAAATAGCTTAACATATGCGACTGATATTCGCACGAAAATAGAAACTTACTAAGTATGCATCCACAATAACAATTTAAAAAAAAATCAATGGTAGGAAATGAACATAAAAATATTAAAATCGACCATTGTTAATCACAGGTCAAAGTAATGAGATTGTCTAAAATTTTGTATTCATTATCCCCCTCATGGCCGCATCTGGAAACATGTTGCGAACATTGCAATATATGCAACGTATTAGTGAACGGGTTATTCAATTTTTTTTTTCGTTTGATAGCTAATCCAGGTAATCGCTCTTTTAGCATCCGTCACAATAACTTTTCTTTATTGGATAGTTTAAATTTTCAAATTTCTATGTACCTTCAGTGTTAACACTTAAGCAAAATCTTGGGATTCGCTTTTATGATAGATAATGCAAGCTTATTCGGCATGCTTCAACAATTGATGCTCGCATTTATATAGGAATATACAGAATGTGTCAAAAATACGTTTACAAAACTTAAAAAGTGGATTCCTCACACCAAAACAAGAAACATAGTCCATAGAAACACACCAGTTTGTTATTATTAAAGTTCCGGCAAGGATCATACGTATGATGTTAGCTTTCAGTTCAGGCAAGGATTATACACCTCCATGATAAATACGATCCTTCATGATTTACCACAGCCAGAAGTCACATACTGTATATTAAAATCTAGTGAAAGCTCAAACCACTTAACTCTCCTGTCTCTTTGAATTTCTGCATCATCTTTCGTATATTTTTCGCTGTCATGGGTCCTGTTCGTAATATCATCCACGCCGATATTCTTGCAGTGCTGTTGCGATATAGCTGTTGTTCTGGAAATAGAGATTCACCAGAGCACACCTTCTGTCTTTCTCATTAGTATAGTGACCTCTGCAGATTGATTATTCACGGATGCATTACGGAACCACTTTTCCCCCTGGTGGCAACAGTATGCACTAATTTGCCATTGGAATTCTCTTTCTTATGCTTTGCATAGCCTATATACAAAGTTTCATCACTATCCGAGCAATGATGCTGTTTGCAGATGGCACAAAATTGGGGAACTATTCCCAAACTCCTGCTGTTTGTCTCTTGCAGTCTGATAAAGGCCATTTGCTGCTAAACGATAGATATGAATGTCAATTCTTTCTTCCGTTTTTCGAAGTCTACCACTTTTTGGTCGGTCTTTGAATCCTTAGTTTCGTTGTACAGTTAAATGACACGCATGCATGTGTAACGCCAAAATATGATTTTGACGTTCCATGAATGTTTTTAAACGAAAAAAAGACGTTTTTATGATGATTCCCCCCATCTGCAATTAAATAAATCCAATTGTTGAGGCTGCGAAATGTTTTGTAGTATGGACCTGAAAAATAAACAAAAGAAATGAAAAAGACTGAATATGAACTATGAAATAGGAATAGAATTTGATTTAATGAAACAGGATTGTGGTAAATGAAATGAATCAAGATAATATTTAATTATTTTGACAGAGACATTGTTGAAAAAGAAAAGATTATTTACACTAGAAATGGATTGATGAGCGCGCGGAGACGTAAACAATGTAAGCTTCTGTTTTTCAAGATTTGCGAGAGGGTTATGAAGTTCTTTTGAGGAATGGAGTGGACGTGAAGGACGCCAAAGTTCCGCCATGGAACTTCGATTAGAGAAGATTTTTTTACATACTACGGGATATCCGTTTATGATAGAATAGAAGACTGCAAAATTCAGCTCAAAAAGCGGGCCATGAATCGAGAGATGAACGTTTGAGGCATAAATCTTCCTCTAAATGTTTGCTGCGAGGTCCACCACATTCTTCTGGTAAAAGCGAACAAATTTTGGCCATAATAGTTAAGCTCTGCCGGAAGCTACCGTTTGTCTTTTTGTTTTATTTACAGAGAGCCCAGAAAAGGAGAAATGGAACGCTACCCGGCCAACCATGAAAAGACTTCGTTCGAAGAGGTTAATAATTGGAGAACCGTGTGAAGTTTTCTTTTCCCCCCAGAAAAGACCCAGGACCAGGTTAAAAGATGTGCCGTACGATTTTCGACGACCTATGTGAAAAGACTGAGATATCCCGTAGTTTAAGATCGACGTCCCCTACTAATTTGACTAACTAACCCGTTGATTAGCCCCCCTCCCCCCCTTACCTTCCCCGTTGGTCAGGCGGTGCTTCCCTGTCGGATTCCTCCAAAATTCGATCTGAAAAGAGAAAAGAAAAAATTATCCACTAGAAAGATTAATAACATTAATTAAGAATTCAGACTATTTTGAATCTTACTCGATCCTAAACAAAGTGAAAGGAAGAAATAATTAAACAAAACCTCGTTTACTTACTTTGTCCTTTGCTAAGGAAAATTATTAAAACCCTTATATGCGACCCAAGGAAATTTATCCTCCGGGAAAGGGGCGCTATTCAGACTGCTTACAGGCATTAAAAAAATCAATCTTTATATTTTGGGGGAAAATTAAAGTGACTTTAAGTTTGTTAAAAATATAATTTAAAAGAAAAGTTGTGAATTAATTACGTGATATTTTAATTTTTGCTGAAATTTTTGGATTTTTTTCTGACTGCTGTGGGCTGTTTCTTTTTGAAAATTTGAGGCTCAATCTAATTTATTAGAGTCAGAGACTGAAATAAACCTAATGGCGTGATTATATCCAGAGGTCTAGAGATTACAGGAAAACTCAGAAGACGATATTAGATCACCAAAGATACGTGGGACAGATAATTTAACGATAAAGAACTCTAACTCCAGAAATGAAATAATTGCATGTAATAGTTGTATAATATATTATTCCCGAGAATAAAGTCCCAGAATTTTTAGTCAGAGTTTGGGGTAAGAACACATACTTTAATTACGGTTCAGCTTGTGGCTATTGTTTGGGGTGGATAGGAGTTATCTATTGTGAACTTTTCTGCTGTCACTGGAAACCGGCGTTAGAGCATGATGTTTTACTTAACACTAGAGGTTACGCCTTGTCTCAGAGACCACATCACTACATTTTCGTGAATATCTTATGAACTTAAAAGAAATAAATGACCACTACTGTATTCTTCCATTTCGGACACTTCTAAAATTCCGTCTGTCATAATCTGCGATTGTTTGCATAGATTCCCAAATAATAGACGTGCGGTCTCAGGGACCGCATGCCACCAACTTTGTCACTAAAAAGTAATGATGTAGACGTCAATTATGTTACTTCTTTTTTAATTTTTTATTACCTAAACATTTTCTCCGGTTAATTCCCAATATGTTTTTTGTATATTAATATTTTCTTATTTAGAAACTTTTATTTTAAAGCAAATATTTGAAAAAATTGCAATATGCAAATAATGCAAGAATACTATTGCTGTTTCTGAATTTCAAGAGCAATTAACTCTTTTTTAATTACAATTTCACATATATTTAACCTCCGTTTATAGTAGTTTGAATATAAAAATTTTAAATATCCAGTAACGTTATTAGTTAGTTTTTTTGTAATAAAAATTAGGCACGTTTTATCCTGTGAGAAATGTTTACTATTATTCATTTTTATAATTTTCTTTTATATAGGAAACTATATATGTATGAAAGATAAAAAAGTGCAAAATATCAATTTTCAACTATTTTATTTTTATAAATGCCTTTTCTGATTTACTCATACCTAATTTTGAGGGGGGAAAGAAAGGTTTTTAAATTTCCAAAGTTGTGTTTTTTAGATATTATTGATAAGTTTTTTGAGGTTTTTCATTAATCACCAGGTAAATAAAGCGACAGATAAAAAAATTCACGAATTTTATTTTTGAACATTAAAAAAAGTAACTTCAAAATGGGGTGTCCCACGCCACCTCTGGAGTTTTAAGTTCAACTGTTTTGAAATTGATAAATAACTTTTTTTTCTTTGTCTCTTAACTGTTTCACCTATAGTCATGTTTCTACAGTAATATTCTTTGCTTTTCCTATCTTTAAAGGGCATTAAATTACATGAGATACATTGAAAAGCATAAATGATATACTTTAGAGTTTCTCATTTTATGTTCACATTAGATAATTTCTC
This sequence comes from Rhysida immarginata, assembly GCA_023313115.1. NCBI lineage: Eukaryota > Metazoa > Arthropoda > Chilopoda > Scolopendromorpha > Scolopendridae > Rhysida > Rhysida immarginata. Next base: position 163,053 of record JAHWFO010047584.1, on the reverse strand, counting down.
GGTATGTTCGACTTCTTTCATCGATCCTAAATTTTTGTACACCCCATAAAAAGAGATCTATCCATTTCATAAGAAAATTTGCATAACCAGTATAATAAATTTGTGTAGAAATGATAAATAATTGCAATTCACGAATCAAATCCAAAATTTATTCAGAAATTATTTTAGCTTGAATAATGTGAAAGTTATATTATACACAAGCAGTCCTAATCTTTTGGGCGCAACTGTACGTTTATATATGAGAGGTGATCAAAAGTAAGGTTACAATGACCACAGTGAAACGTGTACATTTTATTTCATACAACCAATACAACTGAGAGTACATATATTAGGTTTATTTTTCGACATAGTCTCCAGGTCGGTTTAGGTACTTGTTGGTTTGTGGGATATATTTGAATATTCCCTCCTGGTAAAAATCCTGTCATTGGGTGTTCAGCTACGTTGTCGCGAACTGCTTCACCTCTTCGTCTGAAGCGAATCGTCGGTTTCCTAGGCGTTCCTTCAAGTGAGGAAAGAGGTGAAATTCGCATGCAGCAAGGTCCATAGCTGTAGAGAGGGTGTTCGATGATGTCTCAGCGAAACTGCTTCAACTACGTGGTGGTCTTCGTGGCTGTATAAGGTCGTGCTTTTGATGAAGCAGGATGAAGCAGGATGATGTCCTCAGTGAGAAGTCCTGGCTATTTCCTCCTGATTGCTACACGAAGTCATATAACCAGAAGACCACCTCCTTGTTGAAGCAATTTTGCTGGCTCATCGTCGAACACCCTCCCTACAGCTCGGAACTTGCTCCAAGTGATTTTCACCTTTTTCCTTATTTGAAGGTGCACCTAGGAGGCCGAGGATTCACTTTTGACGAGGAGGTGAAACACTTCGAGACACTGTGGCTGAACGCACAAAGACAGGATTTTTACGAGGAGGGGATATTCAAACGCATCCCACAAACAAACAAGTGCGTAAACCGATATGGAGACTATGTCGAAAAATAACCTAATGTATGTACAATCAGTGACTGTAATGTTGGTATGAAATAAAATGTACATGTTTCACTGCAAGCTTTGTAACCTTTTTTTTTTTTTGATCACCCCTCGTAGATTGTTTCTTGTTTTCGTGTGAGGAATCCGCCCTAAAAGAATTGCAACATATCCTATTTAATCTTTCGACACTTAAATTTGTTTATTGAAAATCCTTTTTTTCTTTTGCTTTTTAAGAGTCTTAGTTTTATAAGTAGAAAAGTTCTTTTTCTGTTAGTCGAGTTTTTTCAATATTACTTGGAAACTGGCAAACTAATTTTCTATTATGCAGGGTGTATCTGAATGATCTGTAAAAACTTTCAGGATATGTTTCAGGGATCAAAACAAGCAGAAAATGCCATAAGAACATGGGGGGGGGGGGTTCGAATGCGCTATTTCCTAGAGTTTTAATGGTTTGAAGATGTTCTTTTTCATAATAAAAGAAGAGTTACGACAATTGAAAGAACTGTCTGAAGTATATTGTGCTCTCTTCTCCATATCATGAATTATCCAATGACCCATTTAAGACTTTTTAAGCCTCTGATGCCCGAGTACGCGAGTTCGATCCCGGCCGAGGACGACGAGGATTTTTCAGGGGGAAATACTGAGATCACGCACTTCCTTCGGAAGGGAAGTAAAGCCGTTGGTCCCGTGTAGCCGTTTGCCGGCTGCACGTTAAAGAACCCTTGCGAGGCAAAATTTGCGGCCCCTATAACGCCGTCCTGAAATGACCATGGTAGTTGAAAAGGAAGTTAATACCAAATAAACCAAACCAAGACTTTTTAAATGCCACCTAGCGACTTCGGGCTCACGACAAGTGCAGAGCAGAATTTGTCGCATCATCACTTCAGCTTGAATTTCATTTGCGTCCAGGAGAAGCACCCATAAAATTGGAAGAGCTCACCGAGAAGCTATACGAAACTAGATGGTATACTGCAGCAGCTCGATGGGACATTAATGCATTAGTTGATGAAGGACTTGGTCTTTCTTTCTCTCAACTGTCATCTCGTTCTTCTTCCATGATGCTCAGGGATATTACTGCATAAATTATTGCTCTCTTTTTCTATTTATCGTTATAGTCCTTGCATTTTGAAACTCTGTGTCGTCGCTACCTTCCTGATAACAGCAGTGGCATGCAGGTGTTAGTAAAGGATTCCTTTTTTTCAATCTATAAAGAGGACATCATTGCCTTCCTAATTATTGAAAAAGGTGGAGCTCATCATGCAACTCAATCCACACTATGAACTTAGTGCTTGCTAAAATGTTGTAGACCAACAGTTTATTTCTTTAATTATAATACCGTCTCACTACAGTCTCAATACCCCCGTTTCAGTGGATGAAGTAAATTAAATAGAATTATTAACTTAAATCTACCTGTCTACGTGTTTATTTACATGGCAGGTAGATTTCGATAGAAGATTTTATTTTGCTGGTAGCAAAGCTTGGCGAGCCAACGGTGCTCGGGGAGGGGGGGAGTGAGGGAGAGTGTGGCTTATTTCACTTTTCACTGTGCGATGATTTTTGCAGGTATAAATTTGCTTTTATTTCCACTGCGTCAGAAATTCTTGTAATTTCTTTTGGCTCTGCGTATATCCCGCAGTCTCTTTGCTGGATTGTGTTCTATAATTTTAGATATTCGACAGCATAATTTTAGGGTGGATATCTTTGCGTTTGTCAACCTAGTGGAAATATTTTCCATATTATTAGTGCTTCACGAGGACTTTCCATATTATTAGTGCTATATTTCCCATTAAAAAATTTTTTACTGTCTTTTATGATCAGTTGCATGAAAATGGCCCAGTATTTTGTGGATACTGGTTACCGTTAAAGGATTGCAACCATGGTTTAGGCATTTTGGCATTGTTTGCTTGGGGTTATTTTTTGCTGCCTGGAGTAGTGGGCAGTTTTCATAGATTTTATTTTGCTGTGTTGGGTCGACTTTTATTCTTAACAAAGTTGGTAATTTTTCGTAGGAACTTGTTTAGTCATGCTTCAGTTTTGATATTTGAGTAATTGGCATGGACTTTGATGCAGAGGTTCAGATACCACTCCAGTTTCAAGTGTTCAAAAAGGCTATACGGCAATTACAACAGAGCCTATTACAAAGGTTAATCGATAATTTGCAATTTCCAACATTCTCCGGGCTCCCAAGGCATTCATTAAGCGAACGACATTGGTAGCGTCTTGCAAAGGAATACCAGTAGAAAAATGTATTCAAATTGCATCAGCTCAGTTGAAAGGTCTTCCAGAGAAATGTTATCGTGCCCATCATAATGTGGAAATATTAATGCATATTCAGGAACCATTGGAGCTAAGAGCAAAACAAAACTAGCGTAAATAGGAGAAACCTAAAATGTTTCACCTGCTGCAAGATGGGACACATCACGCTATTTTGTCGCCAAAAAGTGGCCAAAGAGACAATTCCACATATTAAATTTATAATCAAGGATACTAGAAATGAGTTATGCACAATTCAGTTACAAATAAAAGGCAAAACTTGCAAGGCGCTAGTTAATATGGGGGCACTTGAGAACTACATTGACGATCAACTATCAAAACAGTTCAATTTAGGCATCACTGATATAACCCTCAGAATAAAGCTGCAACGTTTGCAGATGGTCACTCCAGTGAGATCTCGAAGATGCCATGCTTGAGCCCGTTAAAAGTGGAAAATGTGAAGCCAAATTAAGCTTTAACAAGGTGCATGTGGAAATTTTCCAGGCCATTTTAGGAATGCAATGGATTCTATCTAATCACATACAATTCAAGTGGGACACCAAGAGGTGTGTGACCAGGAACATGGGAAAAAATCTGGTTACCACAATGGTGGTTGGAAGCAGTTTGATACTAACAAGGATAGTAGCTATATGAAGTATATGGAAAAAAAAGTCAGACACCATTTATCTCTTCGTGTTTTGTTAACAAGGTCGTGCAACTTCCATCATTGGCAAAAGGAAACCGTAATATTGGACAATCTAAACTTGATTTCTTCTAGTGACTTGTGCCAAATATTGAGTAATCTACCTCAGGTACCTCTCTTCGTAATTTTTGGGCTTACATGTCCAACCCAAGAAGAAGGATCATTGGGGTAAATTTACTCTTTCAGGATATTTTAGAAGAATAATAAGATATAGTCTAAAAAGAGTTTCCCTCTGGTTTACCAACTTAGAGGACAATGCAACACGAAATTGCGGCATGATTGCAAGACCGACTTGGCGGATATGACAACAAAAGTGGCAGGTATGAATGGCGATGAAAACGATATATAATGGATAGAATGGATAACAAGATAGAATGGATAGAATTATTTCAGGATTTAAAGGAGTTGACATTGGAAATTGCAGGGACGACAAGAGGTCGGAAAGGTAATAATGGAGAAACAATTATGCAGAAATTTGCACAACTGGAAATACAACCTCTGACAATTAAGTCCGGTGAATGAGTTCACACAACAAAATACAACAAAGATAGAGCCACATTTACTTTGTCCTTCGAAATAATCACCCTGGAAGGCAATACACTTTTGGGATCGTGTGTATAAGTCCTGGAATCTCCTTAGGTATGGCTTTAAGTTCACGTTTAACATTTGCTTGAATGTCTGGAATGTCCGCAAATCTGTGTCCCTTTAAGGCCCGTTTCAGGCGTGGGAATAAGAAAAAGTCTGCCGGTGCCAAGTCTGGTGAATAAGGTGGATGAGCTATGGATACGACCCCTTAGTTGGCCAGAAACTGTTGCACGATTACGGCAATGTTCCTCTTTGATCCATTATCCTCAGTTACGTGCGCACGCTACACCTTCAACTGAAGAAACGAGCATCTGCTAAACCATTGCACGCACAAACGTGACCTGTCTGAATTTGCTTAAACAATGACTGGGCTTGTATTCACATGCATTGTTACTCGCGTAAAGCTCGCACAGATTAGGGTGTGACGGCATTCACCGAACTTAATTGTCAGAGGTTATAACTATTAAGGAAATGGAGTCGAAGAAGGAAATAAAAAATAATCAAACAACTACTGCCATCTTGGAAGAGAAAATGGAAAAAGTAGATTGTAATAAAGAGGTGGGTAAAAAGCTGAAACAATCAGAAGATAAGTTTGAATTTCTCTATGAGGTGATAAATAACAAATGTGATGCGATCTATAGTGAAATGATTAAATTGAAAGAAAATAAATATCAAAAACCAAGAATAAGACAAGGCTTTGTTAAAGCTATAGTGGATGGTGTCTTGGATAGTACTCGAGATATACTGTAAAATCCCGTTACAGTGTACTTCAAGGGAACTGGAAATTTGTACGTTATTCCGAGGTGTACGTTATTCTGAAATGGTGGGGGAGGGGGAGGCTTGTGAACAATGCATATACACATAGAAAAACAGAAGAATACATGAAGTGTAGCATTTTATTTTATTTTATTCAAATACAGCATACATTTAGTATTACAGTTGGGTAACTTTTTAAAATTTCTATGATTTTTTATGTAAAATTCCCTGACTTTTCACTGTTTGCCCGGTCGCTAGTCACCCTGTTACATGCTCATTTACTTAAAACTAAAATTAAAATAAACACATGGTCGTATGATCTTACCGTATTGAAGATGGCCAATGGTCCGTCAAAATATCGTTTCCTTTTGATGCATTGCCAGTTTCAACTTTCGCATGGGCTGCATTGACCAATCAGAGCAAGACATTAATAATGTACGTTGTAATGAAGTGATAATTTAACCAAGGAAACGTAAAATTTATACGTTATTCCGAGGTGTACATTAAAGTGAGGTACATTATTCTGAAACTTTTTAGCACTAAACTATCGAGATTTCGGCCGGGAATTTTAAATTTTTACGTTATTCTGAAATGTACGTTAAAGTGAGATACGTTGTAACGGGAAGAAACGTTGTAATGGCCTGCAAGAAATTTTTGGCACAGCGATAAATAAATTAATAATCTCTTCATAACTACGAATGATACATTGATTGAACTATCAGTAAATAATGGAGGAAAAGAAAATGCATCTATAATTAAAGAAATAAATTAACGCAGTGAGCAGAGCATGCATGCGGGTAATGAAATACAGAAGCTTTCGAATATGTCATTATATGAAGAAGATGGGAGAAGGTTAATTTATGAAAAATTAAAGGAAGAGTACACAATGAGAGACGCCAATAAATAAGCAGGATACATTGATGACATGTGAAATAGATATTAATAAAAAAATTTCGCAAGAAAGAGAAATAGATCAAAAAAATGTAAACGAGGAGAAAGAAAAAAATGAAAAAATAAAGGATATAAATAAAAGCAAAAAAGGAAATGGAAATAGGGATAAAAGAAATTTCCTTAGAAGAGACATTGGGAAATAAAGGGAAGGATGATGAAGAAAATTTAACTCGAAGTGTGTGGGGATTGCCACTAAAAAAGAATAATACGGTAAGAAACTGTATAGGCAATTTATGTGATTCGGTATCACCAAGAGAATTAGCATAAAAAATAAATGAGTGGATTTGAGATTCAAGAATATGGAAGATGGCACACAAAAACAAATGAAGTGTCGCACTATTTTTACGTTAGATTGAAAGGTGAGAATTTTCAAGATATTATCTCAGGGATAGAGTGGCCAAAAGGATTAACAATACGAGAATATTATGGACGTAATCCGAAAATGACTTCGGAAGCATATATTAGAAAAGATTCGAGTACTTGCAATATGGAATAATATTCAAAAACGTAGCTTAGATTTAATTAGCAGAAAATATGTTAAGATAAGCATTGGACGACATTGTAAGATCAATTTTTAATAAATTGGACGACGTCCAATTATGGATAGAAGAGGATGACATGGACTTTTGTTCATTGACGGAAACTTGGTTGACAGAATTTCAAGAAAATAACACCATTCATATACTAAATTATAACACATACCGAACATGATAGGCCAACTCGAGGAGGAGGTGTTATGATGATTATATCGGAAAGATGGGAAACCATGCTGGTTAGTAAAGGATCTAGTGGAGGATTGGAATACCTGATCACCAATAGTAAATGGAATAACTTTTCTCTTAATGTTTTAACAATATATCGTCCATATTATGTGCATTTGGCAGAAATAATAAATGTTATACAGTTTTTGAAAAGTGAAAATATAAAAGTTATTCTAGGAGATTTTAATATCAAATTCAATCAGAAAACACTTGAAAAAGAACAATTATATAAAAATTGTAAACTGATACATCTCCAGTAATAGATTTCCCAACAAGGATAGGTCAATCAATAGAAAACACATTTGTCCAAATTTTCTTACCGAATAGTTGGCATAATTTTGAGATTCGAAAAACTTGGCCGCCAAAATGTGATCATATAGTTATAAATTGTGATATAGAAGTAAATAGGAAAATGACATAAAAGAAAAAGAAGAGAATAAACAAATATACAGCTTTAAAGATATTGACTGGGATGAAATTCGGATAAAAATCTCCCAGAAAGAACGGAAGAGATATTATGAAACTACGATATAAATGAGAAATATAACATCTTCAGGGAAAATGCATACATCGCCCTACAAAAAGCGGGAATGAAATTGACAAATAATAAGAAAACAGGGTTATATAAGAAATGGATTAATGATGAAATCAAAAAGACGCGGAAACAAAAAAAATTCGCATATCTTAATTATAATAAAGAAAGGAATGAAAAATTATTAAGGGAATATAAAGATATAAAGAGTAAGTTGAAAAAAGAAATAAAGAAGGCAGAGAGGAAGAAAGTGATGAGTGCGTGAGGAGTTTTTGATTTATAGGAAACATCATACAGATAGTAGAGTAATGTTTCCAGAAGAAGATAATGGGAAATTCCTACAATGGATAAATAACCCGAATAAAACTTATGTCCCACAAGTAGTGCCTTCGTTACGAAAAAGATCAGCAACTAAACAATGTGATTATTATATTACCAACACAATTACATCAGAATTTGAAGACAATGAATTTAAAACCTATGAGATGTGATAAACCAATAACAAGTGCAGTGATAAAAAACTGGGGTATGCAAGGAAACATTAGTACATTCGATAATTGGAAATAAAGTGCCAAAGGAATTTAAAAATGCTGAAATAATACTAAAGTAAAAAGCAGGGTCGCCAAAGGATTATCAAAATTACCGTCCAGTGGCAAGAATAACAACAATAGCAAAATTGACAAGGTTATTTTTGAAAGCACAATACACTTCCTGTAGAAAAAGGTTCCGGAAAATCAAAACGGAGGAAGGCCAAAAGGGTGAATTAATAATCTTCTACTATCAATTTATCAGCAGGCATTGCACGGCTTAGACCAAAATAAAATTTTTTATATTGTTTCGATGGATTTTGCAACAGCATTTGATTCGATATCTATACTTCGCGCGGGGAAAGAACTTTGACGGATTACTTTTTCCCGGAGTGCCCCTACACATAGAGAGGGGTCTTGGCATAACGCTTTTGAAGTTGCCGCTGCTCTATTTAGCAAAGACCTAGTTATTTTTTTTTTATAGTGAGGGAGTGAATTCCAGGAATACCTGAAGAAACTGATCGATCCGATTTTTTCCATATAAGGCAGTTCTTTTTTCCCCGCGCGAAATATAGAGAACAACTATTGGAAGATTTCAGGGATATTGGTGTAAATGATCCACTTTGGTCACTAATACAGGACTATTTCCAGGATAGATAAACAATAGGAATAATGCAGGGTTCGGCAGTGAGTGTTTTATTTTATGCTGTGGCGACTGCAGGAATATGTAGCCTACCATTAAATATGGAAATAGTGTCCTTTATAGAGGATAGCTTTCTTATAAACGCATATGAACTTGGAGAGGCTCAAAAAGCGAAACAAGAAATAGAAAAGGATATTATAATGCTCAAGTTGGTGTGCTTCTAGAGGTTTAATGGTAGACAGGAGTAAAACAAATATTATAGGTATTTCAAAAGAGAAGAGTGTTCCAACAATATCATATGAAATATTAGGAAATATTATTGATCCGAGGAGTTTAAATGATAAGTTTAAATTTAAATATGGGTAGTCTCCTTTTAATGGGGAAAATCGTAAAATTAAAATTTAATAAAGACAAAAAAAATAAAGTCACCAATCTTGAAAAACGATGAAGAAACTTGTGAGATGGAAGAAAACTTAAACGATGCAGTCTATTGAGGAATGGATGAAGTCCTTTGAAGATGTTGTTGATAGTAGAAATGAACTTAGTCTATTGAGGATGCAGATGAAGTCTTGTGAAAATGATGTTGATAGTAGAAAACAATAATCTTGAAGGTAGTGTTGGTTTTGAAATACAGATGAAATTTTGAAGAGGGTGATCCAAATATTTGGGATAAAATTTATATAAAACATTTTCGAGAATATTTCTCATCATTAGTAGGATAAAACATTTTTGAATGGTGAAAACAGTTGAAATAAGAATTTAACAATTGATAAGAAAAACAATTGATATAAAGATGATGAAGCTAAGTTGGTTGTAATTGTTGGTTATGATTGTTGGCTATTGTATAATAAGTATCATTTCAAATAAAAATTTAGCCAAGTCATCATGACGTCAATGCCATCATACTGGATCACAAAAAGTCGTTACTCTCTAGTTTCGCTTTTCCCAATCATTGGGCGAGGTCAAAAATGCTAACACCGAGTTTAGTTAATGAAGAAAATCATTGTTACTAAGAAAATCAACAATACGTTAACAATTGAGCAATAATCACTACTTCACCAACCCAACTCAGTGTTTGCATTTTTGACCTCGACCATTGTATTCACTCAAGAAATCGGTTAAGCATTGTTGCTGATTATTTTTGTTTGGAAGATTCGTATAATCAACACCTCCTAAAGAGAAAGCCTCTGCACGGAAACAGTCATACATTGTTACATCATCATAGTAGTGCAAATTCAGGGCTTATTATTGGTAGAAATACGAATAAAAATGCACTACTATGATGATCTAACAATGTATGACGTTTCCGTGCAGAGGCTTTCTCTTTAGGAGGTGTTGGTATAATACGCTGAACTTGCCATAGCGAATAGCGTGCGATAGCGTTTTTGTTATCCAATATGGCTGACCTGCTAACAATGATCCAAACCCACTGCATTATTTGGTCACTTGCTGTAAAAGCCAATGACGTATATTAAAGATAGACTCCGAATCCTATTGTTGTAACTTGAAGCAAATTGGGAAGCTCCATGCCCAGAACTGTCATGGCTGAAAGTGAGTGAATCTGATGCAAAACACATGGCTAAACCAACACCTTCTAAAGAGAAAGCCTCTGCACGGAAACCGTCATACATTGTTACATCATCATAGTAGTGCAAATCCAGGACTTATTATTGGTAGAAATACGAATAACAATGCCCTACTTAGATGATGCAACAATGTATGACGTTTCCGTGCACAGGCTTTCTCTTTAGGAGGTGTTGGCTAAACACGAGAGTAGCTGATTAATAATTCTTTCACACGCCGATTACGGAGTGATAAGTTTATCTTTTCGTTTACTTTGCATTTGAAATATTTTATTATATTTTATAAACAATTTTTCGATCATGGTTTCTATTTCAATTTGTTTCGATTGTCTTTCAGTAACGTATTTTCATTTTAGTTACGTATTTTTGATTTATTTTTGTGGAAAATGATTCCTGGTGTCACATGTATTAAAATTGAATTTAGAGCATTGCAGTGGAAGTCTTAATAACATGTAACAGCACACAAAAATGAAAAAGATAAATAATAAGGTTTATTAAAATAAAATAAAAATGGTCAACTATGTAAGGATTCCAAACCGGAACCTCACAACCAATAACTAGCATTAATGAAAACAAACCACTCTTCGAATGGAATTAAATCCAGACTTAACTAAATTGTATACAGGCTAAGCACAAGCATCAATATTCACTTAAATTAGCATAGATATATCATCAAATCTAAAAGCTAAATTCTTGAAGCATAAAACAATCTAACCTCTACAAGGCTATGCCTAATAAATAATTCAATAAATAAGGCTAGAGACAATAAACAGTTTCAGATATAATTAATTGCCAAATAATTAATATTAAAGCAAAAATAGAATTTACTCAAAATTCTTCATGTAATAACATCACATACTATAAACATATATATATATAT
>JAHWFO010047584.1:114229-151895 GCA_023313115.1 Rhysida immarginata | reverse complement strand
GCGCAGACGACCATCTATGTTCACGGAATTATTAAAATTCCGTGACACCTGGTACTTTTTCTTGTCTGTTTGTACAGTTGTAGGCAGAACAACTTTGAATAATGGTTTTGAATTAATTATTCCTCGGGCCCAAAATCTTCATAAAGAAAGCAGCTAGACAAGTAATTACTCCACGGCTCACTCCTGCCCAGAACTATCATGGCTCAATTTGCTTCACTTTTTGCCGCTGTTAACAATAGGATTCGGAGTCTATCTTTAATATACGTCATTGGTAAAAGCTCTATAGAGATAAACAATAAATGGACACTACTTTTAAACAACAATTACCCTAGTATACAATAGCCAATAATCATAACCAACAATTACAACCAACCAACTGTTTTTCTTATCAATTGTTAAATTCTCATTTCAACTGTTTTCACCATTCAAAAATGTTTTATCCTACTGATGAGAAATATTCTCGAAAACGTTTTATATAAATTTTATCCCAAATATTTGGATCACCCTCTTCAAAATTTCAATTATATTTTGAAAACCAACACTTCCTTCAAGATTATCTTTTTATACTATCAACAACATCTAAAAAGGACTTCATCCATTCCTCAATAGACTGCATCGTTTAAGTTTTCTTCCATCTCACAAGTTTCTTCATCGTTTTTCAAGATTGGTGACTTTATTTTTTTGTTTTTATTAAATTTTAATTTTACTATTTTCCCCATTCAAAGGACACTACCCACATTTAAATTTAAAAATTAGGAAATATTTATGACAGCAATCTTAATTTCCAACAACATATAGAAATGCTGATTTAAACACTGTAATAAAGAAAGATAAATGAAACGAAATATATAAAGGATTAACAGATAAAGCATAAAGATGAAGAATTTAAGGCGGCCGTGGTTAACTTGGGTGAAAAATTAAATATTAATTTTAATATGTCAGAAGTCATAAAAATGCACCTTGCTGCAAGAAAAGTTAAAGAGGACAAAAAAATGATAATTAAATTTACAGAAGAAGAGGTAGCGGGAAAATTTTTAGCTGGAGAGAAAAAATTGAGAGATTTAAAAGTAAAAGGAGAATTACCACAAGGAATTTTCATAAATGAAAATTTGACAAAATTAAACAAAACTTTATTTTGGAAAGCAAAGCAAAAAGGTAAAGATTATAATTGGAAATTTGTATGGGTGCGCTATGGAAATATTTATGTTCGAAAATCATTTGACTCTAGGGTTTTTAAAATAAAGCAAGAAAAGGGTTTAGAAAGGATGAGAAATTGAAGGAACAGTCCAATCTTGATACAATAAGTATATATTCGTTTTTTTATCAAATGGAAATGGATGAGTTTAACTGGTTTATGGTGAATATTAGCAGCATAAAAAATATTGGAATGAACTGTTTACGAGGGAGATCAAAAAGTAAGTTGCACTTCCACGGTATGGCCATTTATTACACCATCTATACAAAAGCAACACGGCTATAGCAGCATACAAAGTAGGTTCACTTTTCCACATAGTCCCCAAGAGACCCTAAACATTTATCCGAACGATCAACCAACTTTTCGATTCCGGATGAATAGAAATCTCCTCTAGCGTTTTGTAACCACACGGTGACAGTCGCTTTCACCTCCTCAACATGCTGGCAATTTCCACCAGTTTTATGCGCCGATTCTCTCTAATGATCGCATCCACACGGTCAACATTTGCAATGGTACGGGACGTTGCGGGCCTGCCTACGCGATCTTCGTCTGTGATATTGTGCGTCCTGCTTCAAATTGTTGACACCACTTTACAATTTCTTGCCGGGAAATTGCACGCTCTCCATATACAGCAGTGATTTCACGATGAATGTCCGTGCAATTCACCCGTTTGCCCCATAGAAATCGGATTGCTGCTCGCACCTCAAGTTTGGAGTGGACATCCAGTTGACGCGCCATTGCTTTTAGCCCGCTAGTCACACAAAACACGACGGGAAATCACAGCAACCGTCCTATCCGACGTCTGCACAGTTAATGTCCCTTTCTCCGCTTTGCCCAAGATTGCGACACACAGCGCGCTCCTGCGGCGAGTTAGTGCAACTTACTTTTTGATCTCTCCTCGTAGAAATGGTTGGAGAAGTAAATTTTTTTGTCTTACTTGAAGTGGATATTAGTGAGGAGGAAAGTGAACTATATAATACTACAGGATTTAAGCAATTTCCGTTTTGTAGAAAACATAAAAAGGGGGTGGCATTATTATCTACATTAAAGAAAATTTAAATTTTGTGATAGATGATGCATAATAATAATAATAATAATAATAATAATAATAATGTGACAACAACAGGGGATACCCACCGGAAAATTCGGAGGGGAGAGCCCCAAGTTGCCCCCCAACAGGCAAAGCCCAAAAACGGGGTTATTGATCAAACATATAAAAAGAAACTACAAAGAAAAAACAAACAAACAAAAAAAACAAGACTAACAAATAGCTTCAGTCGACCCAAGAGGGAAAAAAAGAAAAAGAAAAAAATAGCAAGACAGAGATATAACGTACAAACACGAAAAAAACTCACGCAGACAAACAACACAACAAAATAAAGAGGAAAAAAAAGTAAACAAAACTTCAGTCGAACAAATATAAATGTTTATCGTTTAAATTATCAAGATTAATACCACCAAAATTATCCATATAATTTTTTACAATCTTAGCAGTTGGATTAATTTCACTTAAATTAGTCCTCTAAGTGATTGTCTAAAAGCATAACTTTCTGTGTACATTTAAGATCATGAAAATCGAAACTGTCGAAAATATCAGAAACATTCCTCCTCTCGTAATAGAGATTTAATAATATATTAAAAAGAGAGCGCTTAATAATTAAATCAATGTTAAAGACATTGTTGTTTTCATATAAAGCGTCATATATTTTAAACCTATTCTGAATAAACTTTTTAAAGCGTGAAAATTTACGCCCAAAAAGGCAAACGATTGCATGTTACCACCGAATCATACCCATGTACAATATAATACCTTCTGAATAACAAACTCTTTAAACAGCGAAATAAAAGTTCTTGTAATCATTGAAAAAGTTAGTAAGACGTTTTATTAGACCAAGACATTTGGAGATAAAATAATAATAAATTCCCATGGAAAAAATACATTCCTTTTAATTCACCGCCCTATCCATTGTCTAATAATGATGAACTTGAATTGGAATGAATCATTCTTTCTAATTGGATTTATTAGATAAGTATCTCATACGTCTGTTTACCTCCTCCTTTCCTTCATGCTCTATTTGTGGTGAAGAAAGCTGGAGGTTTGCAGATGTGTGTTGAGTATAAGAGATTGAATAAGATGACAGAAAATAATAATTATCCTATAACGCAAACGGACTTCCTTTTCGACCACCTAAAAGCGTCTCGTTATTACTCAAAATTAGACGTTTTACAGGCATTCTATCGGATTAGAGTAACACTTGCTCATATAAAGTATTGCTTTGAAGGCGCCATTAGGAACCTTTAAGTTTTGGATTATGCCTTTTGGCCTGAAACGGAATGCCTCCACCTGCATTAGGGCTATTAATGAAGCATTGTGGGGAGCCATGAATAAGGAAGCAATAGTGTGTTTCGACGATATCCTCATCTTCGTAGCTACTATGGCTGCCCTAAAGGAACTCACCAAGTGTGTAATACAAAAGCTACGCCAGCATTGCTTCTTTTTTAAAAAAAGCTTGCGTGTTCTGAGTATCTAAAGTTGATCATTAGGGCTGTACTTTCATGTCTAGAGGAAAACAATGTGAGAACAGATTAATCAAAGTCATCAGAACTAGGGCACGCCTGCAAAACATTAGGCAGTTAAGATCATTTTTAGGCATTGCTCAATTGTCTTATCTTCATACGAGATTATTTGCATGTTACAGCCACCTTTTTGATTTACTGCAGAAGGTAGCCCCATTCAAATAGGATGTGAACAAAAATGAGCATTTAGGGAATTGAAACAGTGCATTACCAGTCTTCCCATATTGAAAATATTCGACTCGTCGCTTGCGCTGCAAATTCGTTGTGATGCTTCAGATGAGGCGATAGGGGCTGTTGCCATGGAGCAATATGGCAACAAGCTGTTACCTGTAGCCTATGACTCGAGAAGAATTATGACAGATTTTCTACTTATGCTAACGAATTGCTTGCAATAGCCCATATGGCTAGGATTTTGAGACATTACATCCAGCAAGTGCCAACCGCAATCTACAAGGTGAGTCAAAAGTCGCAGTACACCCTGTTTTTTCGAAAACCTTGTAGGAATTGGGAAGTCTGAATATTCCAGTAAGGTATGTGAGGTGGTCTATCTTTTACGGGATGTACCAAACATGGCCGCCATCTTGAAATCGGCCATCTTGAAAGTAAATCTTTTTTTTTAAATGGAACGTGGGTCATGTGATATATTTTCTGACAATTTCATTCCTGTAAACAGATTTGAAGTAGCAGTTATGGTTCAGAAGTTACAACATATTTTGTTTCATTTTATAGCAGGTAACTGAAGATGGCTTTGACCACGGAGGAGAGAATTGAGGTCATTTTGATATCTGGAGACAAAGTTTCCATGTCATAGCTGCAGATTTTAACAACCGGCACCAAGAAAGACCTCCAATTCGTCATTCAAATGCGGCCGAGAAACTATAACTGTGGTTGACAAGGCACGGAGTGGACGTCCAATAAGTGCAACTGACGAGACAACCTCATCAACGGTATTGGCGTCTTTCGTCAAGAGCCCACAGCGAAGCACACGACGTTTGTCAGCAGAATGTGGAATCAGCCAGTCATCAATCGTACGAATCCTTCATGCTCATCAATGGCATCCATTCAAGATCCAGATACTCCAGCACCTAACAGATGTTCAATTTCCTGGTCATTGGATTGGCCGACGTGGTGCTGTGGCCTGATCTCACACCACTTGACTCTTACCTGTGGCGGTCATTTAAAGCAACTCGTATATGCAGAGAAATCAGAAACAGACACCATCTTCAGCAACGCATTGAAGAAGCGTGTGCCAGCATTTCTGCGGAAATCCTTCTGCGAGTGCATGACGATTGGATTCAGCGCCTTCAAATGTGCCTTGGCCAAGAGGGACACAATGTTGAACACATTAAATGACTGTCCTTCATGGAGAACAATCCAGCCTGTAATTCCAAACAAAATGTGTTGTAACTTTCGAACCATAACTGCTATTTCAAATCTGTTTACAGGAATGAAACTGTCAGAAAATGCTGACGTTATTTGATATCACATTACCCTCTTTCATTTAAAAAATTGATTTACTTTCTAGATGATCGATTTCAAGATGGCGGCCATGTTCGGAAAAGACACCGTAAAAGATACACTATCTCACCCATAACTTATTGGAATATTCAGATTTCCCAATTCCTGCAAAGTTATCGAAAAAACAGGGTGTACTGCGACTTTTGACTCGCCCTGTATACTGACAGTCAGTTAGTATCGAACCTTCTCTCACAATAAAAATTATCTAGGCTGCTGCAAGTAGTGTTACAATATGTCATGGGTTATGATATAATGTTTCAATATGTTATGGCAATGAATAATATTGTGACTGATGCTTTCTCGTGGCGTTATTCAGTACAGTGAAAGTCACACACCAGTAGCGAAAATAAAAACAGTAATAATAGTGTTGTGCAGTCAGAGGATATTGCTAATAACTAGCTGAGATGCCCGTCTACGCCGAGCTTTTCAAGGCAAAACGAAGGCGGTCTATCAGTATCTATCTACTCTAGGTATATACCAATGTTGTTTAAGGTTTGATCCCGGGACTTGTTAATTGTCATTGCATAAGATGGGAGAACGGAAGATCGTCGACATTTGAACTACAAAATGATCAGTCGTGTGTAACGGTATTCTTGGTATTAAAACGAATTGCCTGCGTTATCCCCGCTGAGTATTGTAGCTTGTATTGAACATGATTATTCGGAATTGTCTGGTGTATTGTTTAATACTCAAAACATTCAACGTAATGACCGTCGATTCTACAATTTACCGACAACTTCGGACGTTGTTGTGTTTTTTTATCTGGCAGGGAATCAGTGCATATCGTGATACTATTTTGCGCCAGCGCTCAGAAAGTAGAGTTCGTCGGTTTTTAGAAAATCACCCTTGATTTGATCCTCTGCACTACGTGCTTATGTTTCCGTACGGAACGCAAGGGTGGCATATTTCTGTGCCGTCGAAAAACAATGCTCAAACCACCCGTCTTATGCTTACGATCTTCAAATTCGTCACGTAAATGTTGAAGCTCGGTGAAGACGGACATATACCGTGTGTTTCAAAAGTTCCCGAACTGCCTCTTCTGTATGTAGGGAAAGCCTAACCTATGACAGCAGCAGTAATGTTTGGCCAACAACTAAAATAAACCATGTGCTGAAATAAATTACATAAAATCAGTTTTACATAGTGGAAAAGTTTCTCAAATGTATTTATTTTATTTTTACATTCCCAAAGGAACGGAACATGTAGGTTACACCAAAGGAGAACCATCTCTTATGGTTCTTGCATACTGTATTTTATTTGTTTGCTTTCACTCAATACACGCTTTTTAAACTGTTACTGTACCGGTATAAGCTTAATACCGTATACCGTAGGTTTTATAAATAAAATTTCTATTTTTTACTTTAACCTTTTATTTCACTCTCATATTCGCGTATTTGCATTTATGTAAAATAAAGAGCGGGATTCGTAACGACTGGGAGCACCTATTAATTGAAAAAAAGAGGTTGAGAGACATTGGCTCCTGTCTACCAGCCCTTAGTATACTTGCACAACAGTACGGCATGCAGGGAAAGTCATCTTCTACGATCGGGAACTTTTGAAACATATGGTATAAAAAAAATCGCACCTTCCCGTCTTCGCCGAGCTTGTCAAGGCAAAACCAAGACGGGAAACAAAGTTGTTTCTGTTTAAAAAGTGTATTCTGAAGGATTCGGACCCACAATAGCAAGGTTGTCGAAACGCGCCATGTAACCAACGCGCCAAAATAGCATCATTGCAAAAATGTAAGTGATTTTTTTTATTATAAAGAAAGCCTCGGCACTGAAACGTCATAAATTGTTACATCATCATAAGTCGACCAAATTTAGAGCTTATTATTGGTAGAAATGCGGTTAACAAAGGACGAAGTATGATGATGTAACAATGTATGACGTTTCAGTGCGGAGGCTTTCTTTATACATGTAGGAGGCGTTGGTTGTGCCCGGTGCAACCGAGCAGAGGCAATAAGCAATGTTAAACACCCATAGATTATACGAAAAGAAATATATTTAGTAATTTCTAAATCTGCCCAGAATCTGCCTTTACATAGCAATTCTGCATGCTGCAATTGAATGGGAGTATTACAGAAAAAGTTACATTTAGATCAGGTCTAGCTTGAACATTGAATGTGCCGTTCGCCCGACCATTAATTGAAGTGCTGCAATTCCACTCGTTGCCGTTGCCAGGGCAATTTTGCCTTCCAATCGAACAGTCGCCGGCACTTTTTCCAGTGAGAACATACAGCAGCCAAGTGGCCAATCAAGTTCAAGGCTGGATATCTTCGATATTTGCAACAGCTTCGTGTATCTGGGCTTTGCTGCTTCGTTGTTGAAGCAAATTGCGTTGACAATCCGAAACATGTTCATCTTCCGACTTGAGCAGCTGCATTGCGTACACGCGCTTTATGTCGGCCCCTTTGACGCGTAACCGAACGCCTTTTTCGGTCCTGTCGGCTTTCATACTCCGTTGGACTCGCAAAGGCTTCTTCGACCTCCGAGGCGGAGGCTCCGCGATTGTTTGAAATTTTCGCTTCGTCGGCGCCATAACCCTGTTCATTAAGAACCATTATTAATAGATATTCATTTAGAATTAGTTATTACATGCATCAAACAGTTATTGAGCTATTTTTCGAATCTCCCACACGTAGAATTGAAGTAGTATTATTAACGACTTATTATTGGTCACTGGTCTGAAGAGCCAATGAAAACTCCGAATTTAAAACTTTGAAAATTTTAACGAAATTCGTGATAAAGCAGTTTAATTTAAGACATTGCGTGATAAAGCAGTTTAATTAATATTAATCAACACTGTTTTATGTGTTATATTATTATTGTTAAAAAGAAAAGAGATTTTTAATTGTTTACTTTGCTGCGTCATTTACTTTGTTGCATCACTTACTTTTGTTGCGTCACTCGCGTCACTTGTTTCACTTGCCAATGAAAAGTGCGTATTTTCCATTCATGACAGACAGACTGACTGACTGACAGACTGACGGACATACCAAAATATATATATAGATTTATCATGAGCTTTGGAGAAAGTAAATATGGTTAATGAAAAACTAGTCCGAAGCCGCTATCGCGAGAGGCGAGGATGTCACGAGCTAGCAAGCAATCAGCTAAAACTATGCAGACACAGCAGATGAAAATAAGAAGAGAGGATGGCGAGCAGCCAGAGGTACCATCTATTGCGAGTAGCAGGTTTAATCTCGGCTAAGAGATAAAAAGTATTACTTATGAAAAGAAGAAAACGCCCACGTATACATAGTTAAAGCCAATTAAAACAAAAATGGTTTAGCAAACTAATGAACCAGAAAATTAATACTAAACAGAACAATAACCAATCGGGTGCAATCAAATAAGGGTATGATTAATCAAATGAATAAATTCTTAAAAGGGCAAAGAAACAATGAGAAAAGAAAAAGGTTGCACGAAAAAGCCAATAAACCAACCGTATAAAATATTTTTATACATTCTTAAACTACCTAACCTAACCTAACCTAACCAACCGTATAAAATATTTTTATAAACTAAAATCCAACACAGGCAACCACCCCATGAGTAGTAATGGACCATCGTTATTGAATAGTTGGTTAGGAGGTTTTTTCTGGGTTATTTCTAAAGATTCAAGGAATGGCAACAACTTAGAATAAATGCAAGATAATAGTTTTGAAGTTGTCAGGTGTGATTAATTGTCTTTCTTTTAGGATATGGTCTGAAAAAGAAGAAACACCCCATTTAGCATGCTTGATACAGGCAGTGTGCTCTTTCATTATTTTTTCCAGCCCAACGGAAAATTCCTATATACTATTGATTGCATGTAGAACATTCAAACCTGTACACACCAACCTTTTTTTCAATGGAATTGTATCTTTCACCTTGCATTGTTTTTTCCTAAGCATGCTGCCACTCCTGAAAGCTATAGTTAATTCTTTATAGTTTTCTTAAACCATGCTTGAAAGGGTATACCAAGGTCTGCCTCTTCCATTCTTCATTATCCTTCGTCTTGAGGATCATAATGTACTCTAATTTAATTTTTTCCTATTTTTTCCATGAGTTTGTTGATGACTTCCTCATGGTATCCATTAAATTTCGAATGGTTTCTGTGTGCAGCTCGATCATTCTCACTTCAACGGTGAGTGGGAGGAGGATGGCCCTGCTAAGCTGATGATAAAACATTGCCAACATCTGTAGGTGATTAGGACTGGAATCTTTTTTAATGGAAGCTGGGATGTAATCAGATTTGCTGTAAACCCCGAATGAGAAGCTTCAACCCACATAGAAAATAACTACATCTAATTATAACAATGTTAATGAAAATATGATCAATCTTGAGGTTAATTTACAAGTCTTAATGAACATTATACAGGGTGTGGTATTTAACTTGAGACAACTGAATATCTTGGAAACTAAGCATTGTACGATAAAATGTCCAAAATCAAAAGTGAATTATTTCGCTGGGTAAATTCATTAGTTAAAAATTTACCTCCCCCCTTGTAAGGGGGGCTGGGGGAGGAGGTAACTTTGAAATCTTAAATACGAACCCCTATTTTTAATGGTATATTCAGATTGTACACAATCTTCGAGCAATGTTTAATTCTAGGTGTTTTTTCAATTGATCCAACCGTTTAAAAGATAGAAGCTCTGAAATTTGTGGAAGTTTTAAAGTTTTTAACCCAATTTTATCAATGAAGACAGAGATAGAGAGTGGGACTTACAGACATTCATATTCTACTTTTTAATAGTCTTTAAGAATCCGAAGTCAGAATTTCAAAAATTCAATATTTTTCAATACACACGCACAGACTCCAGGCGTTTATAAGTTGCAGTGCCCAGACTGCGAAGCCTCCTACATCGGATCCACGTCCCTGTCGAAAGATTTCGTGAACATCGGAGGGCGTGGCTCAATAGAGATGGAAGATCGGCATTCGCGGACCACCTAATCATTGCTAACACAGGATAGTAGAGTTCGACGCCTGCTTACACGTACTGTGGAAAGGAATAAAAAGAAAAGATACTCATGCACGAGGAGATGGAGATACGAAGATCAAATCGCTCAAACGACGCTCTCCTCAACAACCAAACAGCTTTCCAGAGAGACGGCCTCATAGACATTCTGCTAGAACTAGTCGACCGGAAGCGCGCTACATTAAGTCGGCGCGACAGATGAGCCTTCCATTAGGTCTGCAAACCAGGGGGGAATATATAAGGGGCACCATTTTTCGTATTTCCTTATAACACTGTTAGCCTCTGACGATGATGGTATATCGAAACGCGTAAGGCAATAAATAACTTTGTTTCCGTATTACTGTGGTTGTTCATTTATTATTTTACAAGACAGTGATACTAGTCATGGATTTCATCAACGTATACCAGAATTCTATTCCATAAATCAGTGAAGTTAGCGAAAACGGTGCACCACATCTGGTTCAACAAGAACTGTCTCAACAATAGTCCCCCCCTAAGTATGCCCGCATTAATATTAAAGGACGTTCCCTGGCCGCCAAGATAGCGAGCGGAGAGAAGAGGAGAGTGACGGAAGAAATTCGAGCGCAACACACAAAGAAGATAAAGCTGAACAAATATATTATGAACTTTCACCTACAACTAGCATGCATGCCCACAACTAACATTGTCGCGGACATCTATGAAGCCATCAAATCAGTGAAAGAGGACAAAATCCGCACGTTGAAAGAAAAAAATCGCCAACTTAGAGAACCCGGGCCGTAGAACAACAGAACACTTCGATTTCAAAGAAAAAGTGGTAAACTTAAGCAACATCGTATTCAATGAAGAAAGCAAACTTATCAACAAGGGTCTCAAATGAACATGGACAAACCGATGAGAAAAAAGGACGTCGCTCTCATCGACGTAGAGCGAGCCTTACTAAAAGTCAATCCAGAAAACAGACAGCTGGTTCGGATCATGGCGATTAACGAAGTCATAAAACTAACAAAGACGAAAACCGTAGATTACAAAACATGCAAGACAGCCAAGGACATTAAGAAAAAACTGGAGGACAAGAACTCGACAATCACCAGTGCAGACAAGTAAAAGCAACAGTCATTATCTATGATGAGGATTACAAACATAAGGTATTAGACTTCTTAGACGGCAATGGTTTCCGCCAACTGAAACCAAAATGACCCAACAAAGAAGTTCCACAACAAAATTAACTGAATCACAAAACAGATGTCCTCCGATCCGTTCATAGAACTATCCAGACACATGGCTTCCAGAAACCCAACACGACCAAGAATGCGGGCAGTGAAAAAAGTACATAAACCAGGTTACCCCATCAGGCCAATCATCAACTACCAAGAAGCCACATTCTACAACATGACTAAATAAGTTAGAATGTGGTTCAATACCAACTTTCCACTAGAGAACAGATAGTCATTAATGATTCAGTTTCCATAATGAGCGACATACAAAAGCTAACTCTAAATGATATTGAATCCGAATCCGCAACAATTCCAAGCGCATACTCAACCCGGCAAAACCAAAACATGGAAAAGACCCATAACTTAACTTCGTTTTTAAGTTGCAGTGCCCAAATGCGAAGCTTCTACATCGGATCCACGTTCCGGTCATTTTACGAAAGATTTCGTGAGCATCGGAGGGCGTGGGTCAATAAAGATGGAAGATCGGACCACCTAATCACTGCAAACACAGGAAGGTAGACATCGACGCCTGCTTACACGTACTGTGGAAAGGAAAAGAAAAAGACAAGATACTCATGCACGAGGAGATGGAGATACGAAGATAAAAAAGCTCAAACGACGCTCTCCTCAACAACCAACAGCTTTCGAGAGAGACGGTCTCAGAGATTTTCCAATATCGTGATACTAGTCATGGATTTCATCAACATATAGTTGATAATGCAGTATGGAGGTTTGAGTACGCTACAACTAAACGTTTTACATATGCAAATTCTCCAGCCACGTGGTTGACAGGGTTACGCAGTCGTGAGGAGTTATACAGAAGATATCGGTTCATCATTCTTAATCTTTGTACAAATTCTAGCTGCGAGAATGCCGCCAAAAATCGATAGATATTGAGAAGGATATATTAATGCACTTCCCGACGCGAAGTGGTCCTATTCCATGGCTATAAAACAGTGAAAATTCAGGAGTCTCATCATTTCGAAGGCAGGAATCTGTAACATAAATAAAAACCGCAATACCAGCAACATTTGACGAACCTGTACCCTCAACACAACGACCAAGCAGAAACCGGAGAAAAAATGTATGAGCGGTACCTGTCGGGTGATAAATGGCAGTTCGTTGTGACCTTGGACGAGGCATATGTTCACCTGTAAGACTGCAGAAAACCCGGAGCAATTTACTACAGGCCTCAGAATGAAAAGAAATTACCAAAGATGACACAGAGAATGCGGAGAAAGTTTTCCGAAGCGATTCATGATTATAGCTGGCTACTGCTATAATGGTAAATTCCGTATACGGAAGGTCGGTAAAAATGTGAAAGCGAACTCTTTCTACGAGGGGAACATTTTGAAACCCACTGTTTCGCCATGAGATTCACATAATGTATGAACAGGACCAAAGACTGGTATGGATGAATCAGGATAAAGCTGCTAGTCATATGTCCAAGTCAACGGTCGCCCATTTGGGAACACTGGAACAGGAGATGGGCATACATTCAATTCCGTTTGAAGATATACCTGTGAAATCTCTAGACGCATCCCCCATGGATTATTGCGGCTTTGGATTTGTGAAACGCACTCTTGGATATAGACGACCCCGTACTCTGGATATTCTATGGAAAGCCTGTGAAAACCTATGCACAGATCGAACTAAATTCTCTGCGGCGAAGTCTTATAGAGTGGAAACTGCAATGCAGATCCTTGTTCGACACCGTCGCACCAGATAGAACACCACGGAACATGAAGGCAGGGATTATCATACAGTATGATGCTTGCAAATCGTATAGTTGTAACGTATTCAACCTTCTGTACATTACATTTATTAAAAAGCATTCTAGTTTATTTAATAAGAGACATTGCAAAATTTTCATTAGAGAAACGAGATCGCTATTGGTCTATAATTTATACTAGGTAATCACAAAAGTTCTTGCAGTTTTTAATGCGGAAATGCAAATGACGTACACAAAAAGTAACATATCGCTAGTCCCCAAAAGAATCCCCATTGGCAAATACCACCTTCTTCAGGGTTTCCACTTGATCAATCCCCTGGCTGTAAAACTTGCCGGTCTTCGACTCTAAGAAGTCCATGAGTGCCATTCGCAGGTCTGTATCATTGGTGTACGTTCCAACTGCAAGGAGTACAGGTCCTCAGTGACGGTTTGGCCAGTTGATAGCAGATCGTAATGAATCATTTGGCATCTAGTCCACCAGACGCTATAGACTACGGGGTTCATCAGAAATGGCAAATTCTCCTGACCTCAATTTCTGGAACCAATGCCTTGCGGTGCGTTCATTTACAGCATCTCCAAATACAAGACACATTCGGCGAGTTGATGTTGCTGCTAACAAGCCCAACTTGAAGTCATAAAGCAAACAACACATAACCATCTCCTTCGATATCTCCATTTGTCTTCATTTCTGCACGAGATTTGATTGATGTGAAAGCCCAACAGCACTGCATTTATACAGGCTAACTTTCCGGCCCCCCCCCCCCGACAGATTTTGGACTACACTGTCACTCATTTGCATATCTTTTATCATTTACTATTATGGCAACATAGAAACGTCAAGAATTTTTGTGGTTACCTAGTACATTCCAGTTTTGGTCCATACTTAAAAATAGATTTTACTTCATCTGATCAGGAATTTTGCTAGAAACAAGCAGTTTAGTAGAGAAATACATTAAAGGTTTTAACAAATATTTCAAATTAAATTTAATATCTTTCATTCTAATTTTGTCATACTCCGCACTGTTATTTGTGACATTTTTTAGTAATATTATCTACATCTGTCAAAAATAAATCAGAGTAGAAGCAATACAGTGTAGCTCTAAGTCTAGAGGAGAAATTAGGATAAGCAAATTTCTTAAATAACTGAAATTTATTAATGGCTAAAGTTAATTTATACACAAAAGTATTCACAATTGAAGCTGCTAATTGTGTAGATTCTAATATAAACTGAAATACAGCTTTTATAAATTATTAAATTTTAGACTTAGAACTGGAATCGTTAAATCTGATATTCACAGTATAATGAACCAACAAAATATGTATGTCACGTATTTTTATGCTAATGCACAGTGGAAGCTGCTGCCGTGTACGTGTACAGAGATATTAAACATACTTTGCATTTAATTAAATGGATACAGAATTTTACAGAATTTACTAGAAGGGTTCGCCTTTGGAACAGCACAATTAATAGAACGGAAATGTCTGATAATTTCAAATGCAAAAGGTCGTAACCCGTGGATTTGAGTAAAGGGGCGGAATCCTACTAACACGTAGGAAATCCGCCCGTAAGTAAAAAAATAAAGCAAGAAAGTTAACGGGCTAATTTACCTAATTTCCAATAACAAACTATTTGCAATTAAGTGTGAGAAAATATCTACTTAACTTACAGGAGCTAATTGGTTTGGTTTGGTTTGGTTTGGTTTGTTTGGTATTAACGTCCTTTTCAACTGCTATGGTCATTTCAGGACGGCGTTATAGGGGCCGCAAATTTTGCTTCGCAAAGGTTCTTTAACGTGCAGCCGGCAAACGACTACACGGGACCAACAGCTTTACTTCCCTTCCGAAGCAAGTGCGTGATCTCAGGATTTCCCCCTGAAAAATCCTCGTCCTCGGCCGGGATCGAACCCACGTTACCTGAGCCGCTGAGCCACCGAGGCAGGAGCTAATTGCGCAGGCCCGCTCGACAATACTGAAGCCGGAATATTCTAAGGAGTCCCATCTTGCTTCTTTCGACGGCCTACGCAGTAAATTTTCCTGGCGACGCTTTATCACGGTAGAACAGAATTCTACCTTTTTATTTTGAAGAAACCAACCGCACTACAACAGGTCAGCGGCGACGCACCGCGTTTATAGTGGTCATACGACGTACATAATTATGGAAAGACAGAATCAGCATTTTATTAATACTAGGAATGTACTGTAGCGCGCCACGCTTAATTTGCATGAAATTTGCCTACCTTGAAAATGGGATGATGGCGCCGAGCGAATCTTGTATCAGGGCGATGAACGACCAAGGGGCGATACATACGATCTTCGTCTCCAAGTCTTTTTTGGTTTCCCCGTGCGATACTTCTCACTGCACCTCGTATTTGTCCTGGCACGTTAATGGCGACTACGAGCACTCGGACGATACTCTCCGCTGGCACGGGCTTGACGAGCACGGCGTAGTAGAACTCGCTGTCACGGGCGGACGCTCGAACTGTCTCGGCTTCCTCTCGCACTTCGCGGACGGACTCCGGCTCGGTCAAATGCTGGGTGGCTTCAGTCGTGATGGCTCCTTCGTGGTTAGGCTGGCGACGAGTTCCTTGGGGCGAAAAAATTAATGAGAATGATAGACGGGTTATTGAAGAGTCACACCCCGCACTAGTCTTTTGCGCCGAGCGCAAATCTCTTCCAATCCGCTGCTCACTCTTTAACAGTTCACTGTTTAAAGTTCTATCTCACTCGTGGCTTGGTGAGATATTTTCATTCAAAAAACTCGGCCGCCAAGGAGTTCCCTCTGCACGACTATTTCGTGACAATAACTCGCTCTCTCTAATGGGGGTGAAACTGATAGCTTTTTCTGTATTTCAATATGGCGGCCTGACTAGTCCTGTTTTGCGTATGCAGAGCTGAAGGAGAGCTGTATAACTCTTAAAAAAGATTCTTCTAATGTATTGTGTAAGCAAACAATGATTGTCGTGACTTGCATGTTATTTAATTAATAAATTCATATTTATTTAACTACTGACAACTCTATTCTTTACAATTTTTGTGTCTGAAGATGAGTTGAATGCATTAAGTTTTTTTTTTCTTATTATATTTTTAAGTAATAAGAAAATAACAAAAAACCATTAAAAATGTTCATTAAAATACCTTTCATTTTACAGAAAATGGACACCTTACTCGTGCATCTTCTGCAATATATGAATGCTAGCAAAACATTGATGAGCATGTAAAAAATGAATGCAAATCTGAACATCTAACAACAGATTTCTTCCTCAAGCTTCCACAGATCGTGCATCCAATAATTAACTGGACATCGTTATTTCGTAGTCGGGAGCACGCAGAAATGTTTTTTTCCAAAAATTATTTATTTTATTAAAATGAGGCTCTGCCATTATTTGAAACTTGTTTCGAAAAAAAGTTCTAATAACAAGAAGCTAAACGCTTGAATAAAATAAAAAAGTAGACTTTGAAACAAAATTGGTTTTCTTTACTCCATTAATTTAATGTCAATTTTTAAACATGTTTCTTAAATCAGAAAATATTAAACTGATAATTGAAGTAAAAAAAAAAAAAAAAAAAGATAAATTTCTGTGTAAAACTATACAAAGCTGCAAAATCACTATTTAGTTTAATCATTTTACAGGATTTAAGTCATCATACTTTTTATTACTTATTGCAATGATTAAATAGTACTTCTTAAATCAAAAGTGTTGTTGGAATCCTTACATTTTCGATAGTATAACTAGCGTGTCGTCTGCTATTCAGGACTAATCAAGCCTGTAGCGCCCTCGGTGGCGCAAGGATTCCAGGATACGCTTTCATTAATAGAGATTCCTCCTCTGGTATACTGATCTATCTCTATGCTCTCTCTCTCCCCAATCTTCTATTCTCCCGAATCGCAGTTTGAAAGCCGCGCTTTTTTCTGCGCCGTTTCCAATATTGTCCGCTACTTCCTTCCGCCCGCTCTGCTATTGATTTATTCCTTTGCCTATGCTGAATACTATCAATAGATGGCGGCACCTGGAATCCGACAATGCTCCCCAGCTGATTTGATCGGCTGGGGACATCGGACAGCTTCACTGTCGCATTCCTATGTGACAATATAAATGACATGAAGCAATCATCGGTTTTTTCCTTTCTTCAGAAGCAACCAAGTGAAACAAGTTGCTTTCACTATAACAGTTCCAATATTCTTACTTGAGTCTGGTAAAATTAGCATTCATCCTTTTCCAGGTGAAACGCAGTCCAAGATTTTGAATTAGTAGTCGCTAGAGAATATCCACATGTAAAGGATATCAAAAGAATTAGCAATTAAGCAAACGATTCCACGCAATTAAACAATTTTATTTATTTATTTATTTATTTATTTATTTATTTATTTATTTATATTTAAACACAAAATTTACCTAGCCGGTTGGTTTGGTTTGTTTGGTATTAACGTCCTTTTCAACTGCAATGGTCATTTAAGGACGGCGTTATAGGGGCCGCAAATTTTGCCTCGCAAGGGTTCTTTAACGTGCAGCTGGCAAACGACTACACGGGACCAACGGCTTTACTTCCCTTCCGAAGGAAGTGCGTGATCTCAGGATTTTCCCCCTGAAAAAATCCTCGTCGTCCTCGGCCGGGGTCGAACCCGCAACCCCTGAGCAACCGAGGCCGATTTACCTAGCCGGAGTCAGTAGGGCCTCGGGCCGACGAGTTAGGTCTCTGGAAGGTAAAGTACAAAAACACGGAACTATATAGAATCAGTAAACATTAGAAGACCAAAATAATATTAATAAACAAACATGTCAATTAAAATAAATGCTAAGCAAAGATCCATAAACAGCCAAAAATCAAAATTAGGATTACAAAAAATAAAATAAAATAAAATAAAAACAAGAAAAAAAATTAACAATGTTTGGTAGAAGAACAAGTATCAAACAGGAATGATTTAACATTCCTTTTAAAAGAGGCAGGAGTCGGATCATTCTTCTATTGTACGTAAACTAACAGTGCCATCACCTAAACGTTGGCAAATGTTTCGGTGACATTGCGCAACACTGATTTTTCCAGAATACTCGTAGAAGATTATTGCTCGAATATGCTCGGTTGAAAGGTCCATTTCAGACCGTTGATGACACTCACAGATGTATTGTCAGAAAGTTGATTCTTGGATGTAATATAGCAAAGATATTCAGGAATCGAATGCAATCATGTGTTTGAAAACATATGAACACCCCGCTCGGAAAATGAGCCCTTCTTGGGCACGGGTTCTAGAACCGGAAGAAACTTTTGCAACAACCTAATATTAGATTCCTTATGTTTGTAGTTAATATTCCTTCTTGTTAAAAATTTATCTCAGTCATGAATAATTGACGGAAATCTACCATCTGCAGAAAGAAATTTTACACATAAAAAAATCTAAAGCCTGGTCTCCACTACGCAATAGACTAGCTTAATAATGTTCACAGGCAAGTAGGGTTGTGCGCGAATGACTCCTGGAACCGGGAGAGTCGATTTCTTCAAATCGTGGCACTCGATGGAATCGCAAGCGAAGAACCGGTTCCACGAACGTCATACTCATCGATGCGGCGACGTCATCTGTGACTATTCATTGTGTAAATGTAAACGTTCCTAGAATGTTTGGAGTAAACAGCGATTCTAGGATTCGTTTAAAATAGAAAGATTACAATTTCACAAACTTGCCACGCCCTCAATCATTAAAATGTAAAGTACTAGGCCTGCAAACGTTAATTGAAATGACTGAAAAATTCTGAGAGACAATTTTTAAATGTGGAACTTGAAAGACCTATCCATTTCAGAGTACATTTCAAGAATCTTGTTATTTTTTATAGATTCGTCATTCTTTGCATAGCTAACCTCGAACGTACTTCCTTCCGACTGTGACCCCGCGTAATCAATTATGCCATATAAAGTTTTGTTATTTCGATGTGCCGAAAAAATTAACATTTTCCATAAGAACATGGACGCTTACTAATATATTTAATTGAATATCCATAAGAATTGCATAAAAATAATAAGTTCTTATATAGTAACAAATAATTTAATAGTAATAATTTAATAATATGGGGACGCGGTGGTGGCGCTGAAAGCAGCTCATCAGCGATCTACTCATTTCATATCGTTGATCTTACCCGATTCCTTCGCTAGCACATCTCTACAGGTATGTGTAATTAATATCTTGCATGAGAGGATTTTGCTAATCCAAAATTATAACAATAATACGCTGCTATTCCTTTTGGAAAATATCCTATAAAGCATTTTGGTTGTAATAGCCAAAATTCCTCTTGAAAGATTCTTCCTGTCTAATTTCAAATAAGCAATTGATTTCACAATGAGATAATCACTTTAGTGGAGAGGGAGATGGAAGATCGCCGTATAGTTTATCTGATTCGAGAATATTTAACGTTTCTGTTAATTCCAGTGAATATTTACTTTGCAGATCCAAACTGGACGCAGTAATATAGTCCGGTTATGTTTTTTAACATTCAAGCAATTAGCATCACCAACCTCTAATTTAACAGTCGTGAAAACACCATAGTTCTCCTCGCAAGCTTTCCATCTTGCTCTCTGACTTGTAAAACTATTGTTTTCTATTTCTCCACCTGCTAGCTCCAACGGCAGCTCATCCCTCGTTGCTCTCTCTTCCTTCGAACTCGTAATCACTTTTGCTAGACTTCTCTCTTTCACTTCCATTTTAACTCCTTTTATTTCTTCCTACGGGGCTCCCTCTGATGTTAAACTACCGAAACTTGAATTGTAAAATACATGTACTATGGTTCTGAAACTCTTCATCAACGACGCTCATGACAAATACTCTCTCTCTCTGCTAATTCACTTTTAACAATTGTGTTAAATATATACTTAATTTTATCTGTCACAAAATTGATACTAAGCACTTGCTCACCTTCATCTTCTATCTATATAAACATAACTAGCAGAGGACCAGGCGTTTCCCGGGATAATTACGCTTGTAGGTAAACAGAACAACCTCAAAAAGCTAAATTAAACCTCCAAATTGGTTAAATAATAACTCAATCACTACAATAAAGAGCAAAGGGACTATTCATTCTAAAAAAAATCCGAAAGAAAGGAATTTACCTTTTCACTGAAAAAATCCATTCTAGATGATATACCGGGACTTGATTTACCGAAAAAAAAAATTTTTAAAGGATCACAATGGATAGATCTCTCCAAGGATGCTTTCTAGTCTAAATAATTTTTTACTCACGTAATCTTACTTTAGATGTACACTTGATGTTGTTGCAATTTTCTTTCTTCTTTCGATGTCTTGAATCAAAAATTGGCCATTCATCACTTTGTGTAGTCTAGCGGTCGCCGATTCTTCTATTTACTTGCTTACCATTTGCTCAATACAGAACGGAGCTAAAGGTCTTCCTCTATCGTCTTTCACTCTTTCTCATTAGTCTGCTAACTCATTATCTCCAGTTACTGATCATTTTTAAAGATATTAAAAAAATTGTTAAATACTAAGAATTCTCTTTTGCAAGAAAAGCCTGAATAACCGGAATTCTATGCATTGAATTCTATATTACACAAACTTTGCCTTGCATTGTTGGTCATGAGACATATATTGTTGATCCTTGCATAGTGTTGGTGCATTGCGTGATGACACCATTGCTGATGTCTATTGTTGCACAAACTTTTATTTGCATTGCTGGTCATTAATATGCCCTGCCATAACCATGAATGTCGATTTTTTAACAATAATTATTATTTTTTCCAAATGTGAGGTGGACAGTGACCTTCCTCATGCTTTGAAGGTCATGTATGCGAAATTTTATCAAGATCGGAATAAAACTGTAGATTTGTATAAAAAACAAACAAACAAACCAGCAAACAAACCCACAAACAAACAAACATCCTTCTTTATATATATAGATAGAAGCAGGATGTTTGTGGGTGGGTTTGTTTTTTATACAAATCTAAAGGTTTATTCCGATCTTGATGAAATGTTGCATACTTGACCTTCAAAGCATGAGGAAGGTTACTGTTTACCTCAAATTTCGGAAAAATAATAAGTATCGATAAAAAATTGATATTCTTGATTATGGCAAGGCATATTAATGAAAAATATCTTATGGCCAAAAATGCCAGGCAAAGTTTGTACAAGAAGAGGTATCAACTATTGTATCAGCACGCAGTTCACCAACACACGGCATGGACCAACAATATAATTCTCAATATGGATAAGTTTCAATTTGTATCAATGCATGGAATTCCTGTTATTCAGGTTTTTCTTAGAAAAGAGAGTTCTACGTACTTAAACATTTCATGAAAATGTTATAAAAATGATTCGGTAACTGAAGATAATGAAGAATTAGCAGACTATTGAGAAAGAGTAGAAAGATGACAGAGGAAGTACTCCTTTAGCTCCTTGCTGTATTGAGCAAATCGGAAGCAAGTAAATAGAAGAATCGGCGATCGCTAGACTACATAAAGTGATAAATGGCCAAGTTTTGTTTCAACACATCGATAGAAGAAAGGGAATATCTGTGTAACAACATCAAGCATACATCTGAAGTAAGATTACGTGAGTAAGAAATTATTGGAGAGGTCCATCCATCATGGGCCTTAAATATTCTTTTTCGAATTTTCATTAAGAATTTTTGCTGTTTTAATTCTAAGCATTTTCATGTGTTTATTTTTAAGATATTGCAAAATTTAATTTAATTTTTTGAGATTGTTTTGTTTACCTACAAGTGTACTTATCCCGGGCAACGCCCGATACCTTTCCTAGTCTATCTATATCTATATACATAAAGAAGGATGTTTGTGGGTCTGTCTGTGGGTCTGTACGTTTTTTATACAAATCTACAGTTTTATTCCGATCTTGATAAAATTTCGCATACATGACCTTCAAAGCATGAGGAAGGTCACTGTCTACCTCAGATTTCGAAAAAATAATAATTATCGATAAAAAATCGATATTCATGGTTATGGCAAGGCATATTAATGAGAAATATCGCATGACCAACAATGCAAGACAAAGTTTTTGCAACAATGGTATCAACACGCAATTCACAAACACTCTGCACGGACCAACAATATATATCTCATGACCAACAATGCAAATAAAAGTTTGTGCAACAATAGGTATCAACAATGGTTTCAACACGCAATTCACCAATAACAATGAGCTCAAAATGATGATGCAATGATAAAGCAATTCTTTCCAAGAATTATAACAATGAACATAAAATGATGATGCAATATGGATAAGTTTCAATTTGTAACAATGCATAGAATTCCTGTTATTCAGGCTTTTCTTAGAAAAGAGAGTTCTTAGTACTTAACAATTTCTTGAAAATCTTTAAAAATGATCAGTAAATGGAGATAATGGAGAGTTAGCAGACTATTGAGAAAGAGTGGAAAGACGACAGAGGAAGCACTCCTTTAGCTCCGTGATGTATTGAGCAAATGGGAAGCAAGTAAATAGAAGAATCCGCGACCGCTAGACTGCGAATGGCCAAATTTTGCTTCAATACATCGAGAGAAGAGTGGAAATTGCAACAACACTAAGTATACATCTAAGGTAAGATTACGTGAGTAAGAAATTATTGGAGAGGTCCAGCCATTGTAAGCATTTTTTTCGAATTTTCATTAAGAATTTTTACTGTATTAATTCTAAGCATTTTCATGGGTTTATTTTTAAGATATTGCAAAATTTAATTTAATTTTTAGAAATTGTTCTGTTTACATCCAAGTGGAATTATCCCGAGCAACGCCGGGTACCTTTGCTAGTCTATCTATATATATAGAAAATAAACACATGAAAATGCTTAGAGTTAATACAGTAAAAATTCTTAAAGAAAATTCGAAAAAAATGCTCACAATGGCTGGACCTCTCCAATAATTTCTTACTCACGTGATCTTACCTTAGATGTATACTTAGTGTTGTTGCAATTTCCACTCTTCTCTCGATGTATTGAAGCAAAATTTGGCCATTCGCAGTCTAGCGGTCGCGGATTCTTTTATTTACTTGCTTCCCATTTGCTCAATACATCACGGAGCTAAAGGAGTGCTTCCTCTGTCGTCTTTCCACTCTTTCTCAATAGTCTGCTAACTCTCCATTATCTCCATTTACTGATCATTTTTAAAGATTTTCAAGAAATTGTTAAGTACTAAGAACTCTCTTTTCTAAGAAAAGCCTGAATAACAGGAATTCTATGCATTGTTACAAATTGAAACTTATCCATATTGCATCATCATTTTATGTTCATTGTTATAATTCTTGGAAAGAATTGCTTTATCATTGCATCATCATTTTGAGCTCATTGTTATTGGTGAATTGCGTGTTGAAACCATTGTTGATACCTATTGTTGCACAAACTTTTATTTGCATTGTTGGTCATGAGATATATATTGTTGGTCCGTGCAGAATGTTTGTGAATTGCGTGTTGATACCATTGTTGCAAAAACTTTGTCTTGCATTGTTGGTCATGCGATATTTCTCATTAATATGCCTTGCCATAACCATGAATATCGATTTTTTATCGATAATTATTATTTTTTCGAAATCTGAGGTAGACAGTGACCTTCCTCATGCTTTGAAGGTCATGTATGCGAAATTTTATCAAGATCGGAATAAAACTGTAGATTTGTATAAAAAACGTACAGACCCACAGACAGACCCACAAACATCCTTCTTTATGTATATAGATGGTATTAGCACGAAATTCATAAACACACAGCATGGACCAACAATATATATCTCATGACCAACAATGCAAGGCAGAGTTTGTGCAACAATAAGCCCATCGTGTTCGCATCAACAATGGTATCGACGTGCAAGTCACCAATAACTATGAGCACAGAATGATGATGCAATGTTAGAGCAATCTATTCAAGAATTATAACAATTAACATAAAATATGTTGATGCAATATGGATAAGTTTCAATTTGTAACAATGCATGGAATTCCTGTTATTCAGGCTTTTCTTAGAAAAGAGAGTTCATAGTACATAACAATTTCTTGAAAATCTTTAAAAATGATCAGTAACTGGAGATGATGGAGAATTAGCAGACTATTGAGAAAGAGTAGAAAGACGACAGAGGAAGCACTCCTTTATCTCTGTGCTGAATTGAGGAAATGGGAAGCAAGTAAATATAAGAATCGGCGATCGCTAGACTGCACAAAGTGATGAACGGCCAAGTATTGCTTCAACACATCGAGAGAAAAGTGGCAATTGCAACAACATCAAGTGTACATATGAAGTGGAGATTATGTGAGAAAGAAATTATTTAGACTAGCCGTGGCATCCTTGGAGAGGTCCGGCCAATGTGAGCTTAAAAAAAATTGTTTTTTCGAATTTTCATTAAGAAATTCTACTGTATTAATTCTAAGCATTTTCATATGTTTATTTTTAAGATACTGCAAAATTTAATTTAATTTTTTGTGATTGTTTAGTTTACCTACAAGTGTAATTATCCAAGGCAAAGCTGGGAACCTTTGCTAGTCTTCTATCTATATATATAAAGAAGGATGTTTCTTTGTTTATTTATGGGTTTGTTTGTGGGTTTGTTTGTTTTTTTTTACAAATCTACAATTTTATTCCGATGTTGATAAAATTTCGCATACTTTACCTTCAAATCATGAGGAAGGTCACTGTCTACCTCAGATTTCGAAAAAATAATAATTATCGATAAAAAATCGATATTTATGGTTATGGCAGGGCATATTAATGAGAAATATCTCATGATCAACAATGCAAGACAAAGTTTGTGCAACAATAAGTATCAACAATGGTATCAACACGCAATTCACAAACACTCGGCAGGGATCACAATATGTATATCATGACCAACAATGAAAAGCAAAGTTTGTGCAATATAGATTAATTTCAATTTGTAAAAATGCATAGAATTTCTGTTATTCAGGCTTTTCTTTGAAAAGAGAGTTCTTAGTACTTAACAATTTCTTGAAAATCTTTAAAAATGAGTAGTAACTGGAGATAATGGTGAGTTAGCAGTCTATTGAGAAAGAGTAAAAAGACGACAGAGGAAGCACTTCTTTAGCTCCTTGCTGTATTGAGCAAATGGGAAGCAAGTGAATAGAAGAATCGGCAACCGATAGACTACACAAAGTGATGAATGGCCAAGTTTTGCTTCAAGACATCGAGAGAAGAAATGGAACTGCAACAACATCAAGTGTGCATCTAAAGTAAGATTACGAGAGTAAGAATTTATTTAGACTAGCGGTGGCATCCTTGGAGAGGTCCATCCATTGTGAGCTTTAAAAAAATTTATCGAATCTTCATTAAGAATTTTTACTACAATAATTCTAAGCGTTTTCTTCTGTTTATTTTTAAGATATTTCAAAATTTAATCAAAAAAACAAAGGTTTATGCCGGGGTTATCACCTTGCTTATTGGGTAGCACAGCAGATCCAAACATTTCATAAAAATACAGTTTGACGATATTCTTTGTGAATATGAATATTTTGGTAACTGAGATGATGATTATGCCAAGATTGAACGTTGATTTCCAAGAATTATTAATAATGAGCATAAAATTACGATGCAGTAACAGGACATAAATAACACAGCATCTATTTATTAGGAAAATGAGTTACACATGTCTCCATTGAGATCCCTATCAAACATCCAGACGACTAGCAATAATTTATTTGTTTAGAAAGGAAACAGAAAGAACGAGTATTGGTGAGAGAAACTGTGTAGCTAAAACAGAAAAGACTATACAGGCAAAGGAGACATCTGAACAACGGAAGTTTCGAATAGAGCAAGAGGGTATAAGAGCTTCTGCGTCAAGGGCAAGAAAAACTTGATTCTAAAGTATCTGGTGATACTCCGCAGTGGTGAGGCAAGTCAAGAAGAGTTTAGATATAGTCCCTGTATATCACCTGGAATTCCTGTTTTTCGTATATTTCGTAGAATGGATAGTCCCTTTGCTCTATGTTATATTGATTGAGATATTATTTAACAAATTGGGAGTTATAATTTAATTTTTTGAGATTGTTCTGTTTACCAACAAGTGTAATTCCCAGCAACGCCGGGTCCTCTGCTACTTTTAAATATCTCAGGATTTTTTGCCTTGCTTATCAAGCTTTAAACAATTTTTTATTTACTATAGATAGCATTAAACCTACTGACTAGAAAAACATGAATATCTTTAGTTTTCTCCAAGTTTACAATTTCATTCCACTTTGTATACTGTAGATTCTTATTCAAATATTTAGTATTTATATTGGTAACATAATTCTCTTTTCTATAACTATTACTTTGTTTAGGCACTTGAAGATTCCATTTAATTAAATTGTGATCAGCAATTTTAATAAACGATACATCAACTTCGATATTACATTTGACACATCTGATAGCAACATGATAAATTATAATTTTTGAAATTCTATTCCAATACAATTCTATTCCTATTTGGTATCTTAATAATTTGTTTTAGCCCAAACTGTGATAATATGGCTAAATAATTCGGACTATATAATGATTGCTCATTCAATTAATATAATATTATATTCATATCACCAAAAATTACTTAATCATCAAACTGCTCTGTAACTTTGAAAAAAGTCTCAAGTGATAATAAAAACTTATCAATGTTACTGCTTAGAGGCGATAAATAACCTTACACAAACCACTTCATTCTAGCCTTATCTATATTACGATTTTACCAGTCACACATTCACAATCCTGCACAATGTTTCTTTTGTCAAAGACAGTGTCTAAATTTTTTTATAATATATAATAATCCCTCCACCTCTTTTATCACTTCTTAAGCATTCGAAATATTTAAACGAAAGTAACATAAATAGCTGCATTCATTTCTAATAACACAATCACATTATAACTAGGATTAAGTGAAACAGAGGCTTCAAAATTTTCCCAGTTGTTTTTCACATTGCGAATATTTACAAAGCCACAATTGATAACCTCCATAAATAAAAGTGATTGATTTTACATTTTCAATAGAACACAACCAAAATCGAGAATACAACATCTTCAGCAGTTCAAACAATTACTATACTAAGGAATCCAATTCTTGCGGACTTTTGATTTTTAAACTTTATCAACATCATTCTTCCGAAGAAAAATATTTCCATTTTTGACCTACACATAAAGGGTTGGGACACATTAATATGACCACTTGCTAATATCTGAAATATCCACCTTTGGTGGAAAGCATAGTAGTTAGTCGACATGGCAGAGAGTCAATAAGTCCTCGGAAGATGGTTGCAGGTATCTGAGACCATTCGGCGATCAGTGCATCCCATAATTCCATTACCGTGCGTGAAAGAGGGTCCAGCTTACGGACATGGCAATCGAGATGGTCCCACAAATGTTCAATGGGGTGAGGTCCGGAGGGTTTGGTGGTCATAGGAGTAGCTTGAATTCATCCTTATTCTCCTCGAACCAGTCGTGGACAGTTTTGGTAGTATGGCAGGGAGCATTGTCCTTTTGAAAGGTGCCACCACCCTGAAGAAACGCTGTCGACAAGAAGGGGTGTACCCTGTCTGCGACGATCATCAGGTAACGAACAGCATTCTGTGTACCCTCCAGCGGTATCAGGAACTCAGACCATACAACGCAAACATTCCCCAAACGATGGTGTCAGGATTCCTGTCCTCAGATGATTCCAGGCGAATTCTCCATCGTCCGTCCACTCTATTCACCAGAAACCGCGACTCGTCAGAGAAAGCAACCCTTTGCGACTCGGCCGAGGTGCAATAGCGATAGCCCATTGCGAATTGGCGGCGTTTTCGGTGATGCACAGGCGTCAACATGGGTTTCTGTTACCATACACCTGCTCCGGAGCCCCAACCTCAAGAGGGATGGTTGCACTCTCTTGGTGCTGACACGTCTTGTGGCCCCACTGTTCATTTGATGTGCCAGTTGCTCAACAGTGGCATGCCGATTGGTCTTCGCTAGACGTCGTGACCGACGCTCGCCTCTCGGATTGACGGCCCATGGGGTTGCACGAAAGTGTCTGGTTTGTCCATTCGTTGTCCTTCACAACGCCAGCCCTAGAGCAGTTCACAAAAGTGGCCATTTCTGAAATTCTCTCCCCTTGGCCCGATAGCCAATGATCATCCTCTTTTGGAGGTCCGACAGGTCACTTGCTCTGCGGTCCTCCAAAAGAGACACTCTGAGGGCGACAGTTGCTGTTTTAACGGATGATATTACACGTCTGCTGTTGTCAGCTGGTTGATTTTACATCTGCATACCATGGGACGTGCCAACATGTTCGAGGAGAGGTGGTCATATTAATGTGTCTCGACCCTGTATATCCATAACCTAGTCTTAGTCGCTTCTATAAGTTTCCAAAATAATAACTTATTGGCAAAAATTATCCGTTCATTTACGAACACACTTTTATAAAGTTCATTCATACAGCCCTCCATGAATCATATTGGATGGGAAATGTTAATTATTATGGAAAACATTCAAGTAGATTAGGAAATTTTTTCTGAACTCTGAAAGAAAAATTAAATCTATTGAAATAGCACTTTATGCCTTATTGGAACAAGACCCTTAGCTCTAGAGAGGTCCTGTTGTCGTGCGTTTAACATTGCCTTATTGATGCTGTGGAGAACAATTTCAAACCTGGAATTGTTGACAAAACGAGCAAAAGCTGCTAAAATTATTGAACCTATGAAAACTGATAGCTGAATAATATACCTGTGAGATGTTTATATGTTAAAAATAGTCTCTCAAGATAGGTTTTCAACAAGCCTACCATCAATGTTAAAGGTGAAAGAAGGGTTTTGGCAAACCCTTTGAGCAACTTCAAGACGGATAGCAGGCCTTTGAAACCTCTGAGAGGTGAGAAGGTGTCATATTCAACGCAGCCACATCGCTGGAATAGCCTGTTAGTAGCCACTGCTGTCGTCGTAAAGGTTAGTGCAGCCACGTTTGGAAAAGGAAGACATCGAACCTGTCCATTTGTGTTTGCCTGGGAGAAAATAGAATCCAAACAGAAATAGACAATCCTTTTGTGTGTTGACACCTTATGGTATCCCAAGAGCAGTGCTCGGTTGCTAGAGACACACAAGACAGGACTAGGCATCGCACCTCGTAGCAGGTTAGGTGACTTTAAATATCTCTTTATGCAAGAAGACACGAACTGTTGATCTGTTATCTCAAGTACTTGATAGGAGAGTGTTAAACTGTTGAAACCATTACTGTAGATATTCATTTCAAATTGACAATAAACATGTCTTGCACCTTGTGATGCGTGACGGTACTCTTGTTCCGAACAGAGTATATTGGTTCGTTAGTCTCTCTATAACTGACTGAACATTGGTAGTTATTCATTAAAATAAGTCCTTTTTAAGAGGAATTTTGTTGTCCTTGTGATAAACCAATTTTATACCGTAATTACTTGCTTAAGGTAGTAAAAGTAAGTTTAAAACTGTCCCAGAATGGTAGTTCTATGGTAAAATACAGCTATTAAGAGTAGTAAAACGCTTTGCATTCTACTCGTTTTACGACAACTAAATATGTCTCTAAAGAGTACATTACCCGTATTTCAGTAATTAAGTGTCGTCTAATGACTGCTTCTACTGAGTCGTTCTATTGCTGTTTGCCCTATTTTATTGTTGCTTGTTGAATACACCATTAACATATTTAGTCAGCTTTTATCTTTCTACTAGCAGAGGTACCCACCGTTGCCCGGGATAATTACACTTGTACGTAAACAGAACAGTCTCAAAAAATTCAATTGTAACTCCCAATTAGTTAAATAATAACTCAATCAATACAACACACATCAAAAAGACTATCCCTTTTACAAAAAATACGAAAAACAGGAATTCTAGCTGATATACTGGATCTTTATCTAAACTATTCTTGACTTGCCTCACCACTGCGGAGCATCACCAGATATTTTAGACTCAAGTATTTCTTGTCCTTGATGTAGAAGCTCTTATACCCTCTTGCTCTATTCCAAATTCCCGTTGTTCAGATGTTTCAAATGCCCGTATAGCTTTTTCTGTTTTAGTTGCAGAGATTCTATGACCAATTTTTGCAAGTTGTCTGAATGCTTGATAGGGAGCTCAAGGGAGACACGCGTGACTCCTGTGCCTC
The DNA here is from genome assembly GCA_023313115.1 of Rhysida immarginata. NCBI lineage: Eukaryota > Metazoa > Arthropoda > Chilopoda > Scolopendromorpha > Scolopendridae > Rhysida > Rhysida immarginata. Next base: position 121,640 of record JAHWFO010047584.1, on the reverse strand, counting down.
ATCAATAGATGCTGCCTTATTATTGTTCTGTCACTGCATCGTCATTTTATGCTCAATATTAATAATTCTTGGAAAATGACGTTCAATCATCGCATTATCAGCATCTCAGTTTCCAAAATATACACATTCCCACAGAATATAGTCAAAATGTATTTTTATGAACTGTTTGGATCTGATGTGCTACCAAATACGCGTGGCGCAGACTTTTTTTTTGGAATAATTTTGCAATATCTTAAAAATAAACACATGAAAACGCGTAGAATTAATACAGTAAAAATTCTTAATGAAAATTCAAAAAAAATTTTAAAGGCTGACAATGGATGGACCTCTACAAGGATGCCACTGCTTGTCTAAATAAATTCTTACTCATATAAGCTTACTTTAGATGTACACTTGATGTTGTTGCAGTTCCCACTCTTCTCTCGATGTCTATAAGCAAAACTTGGCCATTCTTCATTTTGTGTAGTCTAGCAGTCGCCGATTCTTCTATTTACTTGCTTGCCATTTGCTCAATAGTCAATCATATAGTCAATCATTATATAGTCAATCATATCAGAAGGGGTTAGCATATTTTAAAAAATTCTGCCACCTTACCATGCCAAGATATTTAAAAATATCTTCGAAATATCTCATCCTAAAATTTAATATATACTTTTGCGGAGCAACAATGCTTCTTACTTCAAATTAATTTCAGAGAATTAGAGTTGTCATGTTTAACTAACTCAAAGGTGCTATTCTCTACTGTTATTATAAAAAAGCTTGGGTAAACATTATCTAGAGTTGTTACTATAGATATTCTAAAGTTCGTTATAATCGTCTAAATCCATGATAAAAACACGACTAATTCATATTTTGACCGCTAAATAAATGAAAAAGAAGTTCCCTTCCCTCTTGCTAATTTCAAAAATTAATATCGCCTAGGATCAGTTATTCACCATCGTCATGATTTAATCTGAAATCCGTAATAGCATCAATAAAAACTTCAAAAAGTGAGCTGATATCGCCGATGGAATATAAATGTTTACTAAATATAAATATCTAGAATTACTGGCCACTTTTACATTTCTATTTTTGAAATCAAACAATCGATTTCAGTTATAATATATTCATAATCAACCTCTTCAACATTAATCGACAGTTACAATAATTAACTCTCCCTCCCCGTGCTCCATTGTGGCGGTTTATTCTATGAATTATATATTGTGCTTTGGTAATCAAATAATTAGAGATAGAGGGTTTAGCCAAGTTTCAGTAAAACAGATAATGTCAAATTCAGAGACATAAATTTTCTTGCAGAATTGACAACTTTGTTCTAAGTCCCCTGACATATTGCTTGTAAACTCTCATCTCCTTTTTATTTTGGGCTGCTAGTATCCGATGATTATAGATCTTCCTGATAATTATATTTTTGTGATTGAAACAATTCCCATAAAATGTTGTGATCAGAGCTCTCGTAGCCAAATATGCGGAAAATGAACAAAAAAGAAAAGATCACGTGGGATCTTGATATTAAATGATGAATATTTTTGATATTTTGTCATCAATCATGAGATCTCCAAATCCTGGATATTTAGGTTGTTCTGTTCAAAATGGGTTTTCAACTCGGAGTCAGTAGTGCCTGAGGATAATTTTGAAGCAAATATTGCATCCTTTTTTTTTGACCTTGACTTATTGAATAATCAGTAGTGGAAAACTCACTTTAAGTGTGCTGCGGATTTTCAAAACAATAATATATAAATTTCAAAGCTTTATGGTATTTTATAGGGAATAGATATTATCAATGTTTCGAAATGATACATCTCTGGGTTTATGCTTAATAACATATCGTATCGGCAAACAAAGTTATATTCTCATCCATGGCGGTAAAGTATATCTAGAATTAAGACAGGGTTGTAGAGCCCACTAATCCACAAAATAATAGGTTTTATTGCACGTATGTACATTTTGTAGATTAGTGGTCTCTACTACCCTCTCTTTCTTCTAGCGTTATCCACAGTTTCTTGAGTTCGCCAGTTTCCATACAATAATATATCTGTTACATATTTAACAAAACCGCATCTAACATATGAAAAAAGGATATATTTATGCAGTATACAACTGTATATGCTATTTACTATATGGTATATCGTTATTGCTTTCATTATCTTATAAAATATAAGCATAGTACAGGGTGGTTTTATAATAACGTGAGGTATCGAGAGCCCTCTAGCGAGTAAAGTTATGAAACGAAACATAACCAAATTTGATGGGCGTACAAAGTAGATCATGGGATTTTGATTTCAAAAAAAATAAAAATTCCTACCAAAAGTCGCCACTAAAAAAATTGTGGTGCTGTTAATAGAAGAAAATGCATTACTTTGCATAAACGCGTTCCGTGTTGCGATCATGAGAGTAACAGGAAAGGCTCGGAAAATTCTCATCAATCTGAGACTAATGTCTGTCGATGGCTCTTACCTCAATCTGTATTTTCATGAGAATGCTGATGCTGCTCTTCGTGAATTTCGTCGGTTAAAGAAGTTGCAAAAAGGACCGATGAGCATAAAAAAACTTACAAAATATAATTCAACGATTTCAAACTACAGTAATTCTGGCACAGCAATCAAGCCGGAGTTACAACTGCTGTTGTCGAACAGGTGATGGCGAATCTGCAAGGTACCAGCAGTGCTCGAGCAGTATCCTGGCACACACAGACCCTATACTCAACTTTGCGGAAGATCCTGCATCAGATGTTGAAGTTTTACCTGCATAAAATCTCCTATATTCAAGAACTAGCTGATCTACCCGGCGTTGCCCGGGCTAATTATTGTTATAGATCAGCAGAACAACCTCAAGAAGGATGTTGATTTGCTTCAGTTAAACACATGTAATTGTTCCAAAAAAGACAGAGTGCGCTCTCCGGACAATTTTATTTCGATCCCAGCTTTTACTCCAAAGCTGGACGGTACACTATGTTTTTTGTTTGTCCGTCAGGGGCGTAAACAAACAAATTGTCTGGGGTGCCGACTCTTGAGCAAGCTACGTATAATTGCCCGTGTGAAAAACATGGCGTTTCCAAGTTAATGCCTGCCACACCAAGTGATTGCCCCTGGGCCTTGTTGATACTCATAGCGAATGAAAGTCGTATGGGAAACTGCAATCGCTTGTAATGGAAGGGCATATTTGTATCACTGGGTATAAATGGAATGCGAGGAATGAATACTTCTTCACCTTCGGCATTCCCCGTGATGATCGTGGCCTCTATTACGTTCGGCAATAGATTCTTCACGGTTAGTCTTGTTCCATTGCACAGCCTTGGTGGGTCGAAGTTACGTAATAGCATGATAGGGGATCCTTTTTTTAAAGTGAGCTTATGTGGCGGCATACCTGGGGGTTCAAGGGAATTTAAAAATTCCGTAGGGTAATTCACAGCTTGCTCCATGTCCATTACTGTATCAATAGATGAAAAGATGAGAGAGTTACCGGGGAGCATTTCCTGAATAAGATCGTTAACATATTTAACGCTGTCGTTTTTTGGAGCTAAAATGGCTCTTTCGCACAACCATCGATGCGATTTGTAATTTTCTTGTATATCTGGAAACACTTTAGTTATCAGCTCGTCAAGTGAAGAGACCATATTGCAGAAATTTGATGGAAACGAAATTAGACCAGTAGTGGGGTCGACAGGAATTTCTCCATTAGCGATTAACAGCAATTGCTCTGAAAACTGTTCTGCACTTGTTTCTCCTCGTAAATGAACCCTCATATTCGTCTTGAGATCCATTTTGCGCACATGCCTCCATAAGGTCGAAGACTTGAGACAGGCGTGAAGTTCATCGGCTGGCATAGAGCGTGGAATCACAGGCAGGGTTTGTCTAAAATCTCCTGCCAGTAGGACAACAGTACCGCCCATCAGCCGCCCATTTCCCCGTATGTCTTGCAAAGTGCGATCAAGTGCTTCTAGTGCCTTTTTGTGGGCCATGGTGCATTCGTCCCAAACGATTAGTTTGCAATGTTTGAGCACTTGTGCCTGACTGGAGCCTTTGCTTATGTTGCAAATGGGCCGTTCTGAAAGCTGCAGATTCAACGGTAGCTTCAGAGCTGAATGCGCTGTTCGACCACCAACTAACAGTGTCGATGCTATCCCTGAAGATGCTATAGCCAAAGCAATTTCATTTCTTTGGCGAATCTCAGCCAGCAAAATATTTATCAGAAATGTTTTTCCAGTTCCCCCGGGTGCATCAAGGAAACAAATGCCACCATTTCCATCCTGAATGAGACTCAAAACAGCGTCATAGGCTTGCCTCTGGTCTGAGACTAATAGGGGTCTATTTTTTTCAAGAAAAAGCTGGAGAGCATTAATGTCATAGTTCCTTTCCTTCCAAAAATCAGAATCTAGGACCTCTTGACCATTTCGATTCGGCGCCTCTAGCCCAAGCTGCAAGAGAGTTTTGCCGTTAATAGAGATACATCTGTCCTCAAGAAGTATAAGCGCTTGTTTCATTATTCCTGCTGTATAACCTGAGTTAATGATAGGGTTAGCTCTTTGCGCCTGTCTGAAAATGTCTTCACTGAAATTTTCTTTATATTTATCCCAAAGGCGCTGTGGATTTGATGGAGTACACGTCGTGATTATAATGGCGAAAAGACTCCTGAGTTGCTTTGGGAAACACGTGGCAGATGCCTCTGCCAATGTCGTGTCCCAGTGTTGATCGTTTTCAAGTAATCCGTGTTTCTGACATGACTCTCTATAGCTTTCACACACGTGTCCCTCGAAGGTTTTAAGATCATTAAATGATGTCGGTCCTCGCACAACGTGAAGCAACATTCTCAGGTAGTAGCACTCAGCATTGCTGGGATGAACAGTGTAGACACGGCCAATGGCGTCAGTTGCGCATATGTCGGTTTGACCTTGAACTTGGGCTCCCTTCTTCCTCCTGCAGAAAATTTTTCGTTGTGCGTTCCAGGTGTAGTATTTTGGTACATCGACATAGAATAATGTCTTTGCAAATGGATCTTGCTGGCACAACTGGAAAAACGCTGTTAATGTTGTTTTTGGAGGCATTTCCACTCTCTCTTGAGCATTTTTTTCTGTAAAGTATACTCTCTGTCCGTTCTCTAAGTGAACGCTTAAGTGGATAACCGTTGGGTATCGTTCGTGGATTTGAAAATTTAAGAGTCGCCAAATAGCCTCATTACTGCTAATATATCTCTCCAATTGGTATTGAGTCACTTCATTCACCGCATTTTCATTGGCTAACCCGAAAACGGCCATGTCACTGCCTTTAGTGACGTATTTGCAAATGTACTTAATTGATTTAACAGAGTGGCAGTACTCGACATTGATGTGTGCTTGAAACATTTTTGTAAGAAGAGGGGAATAAGGCACAACCCACCTGTTATCAATTTCGATATCTATGTTTTCGTTGTTAACCTTAACTGTAACAGTCGCTGTGGAGCCCCCATTTTCAGGTTTTCGTCTTCTGTATAAAGGGTAACCATCGTTGGCTGATTGTGTCTCATCAATGAACTGTCGTGGATAGTTCTTAGTACATTTGCCATCTTTCATGCACGGTGCCTTATGGTTCAAAGGTCCGCACGGCCCATGGATCATGTTCTTTGACACTATTTCGAATAGCAGTGGATCCTGTTGAAGATCCGGCAGCTCAGCAGAAATTATGTCATCTATTTCAGTCGGTCGGATTTTTTCTTTAAGCCATACCAACATGTGTGCATGTGGAAGACCTCGCTTTTACCATTCGACAGAATACATCCAACAGCGGGTTTCTCCAAATATTGATGTATCAGTAAATTTGATTAGTTTTTGCTTAAATACTCTCGCTTTTAAATCATGACGATCAATCGCTGATTGGCTTTCCAAAAGCTCAACTGTAATCTCTGGCCACTTAGGGTTGCACGTAATGGTTACAAAAAGATCCGGACGGCCATAATTGCGGACATAGGACATAGCGTCTTGAGCATATTCGTGCATGTGTCTCGGACTGCCAGTGAACGTAGCCGGTAATATTACCATCCTTCCAATATCAGCGACATTTCGGTCATTAGCCACAGCATCCCGTAGATGTATATAATCGTCAACACGCAGTTTTTTCTGATTTAACCTAATATAAAGAAGCCGTTCACATTCGACTTTCGCGTACATATCTACGATGTATTGATGAAACAACTGGCGAAATCGTAAGATATGGTTTGAGGATCCCTCTCTAAGCATAATGCGGTATGCATAAAACTCCATAGAAGATACTTTTTTTTGCGTCGTATTTCCTCTGAGAGGATCGACTTGTTTTATGTTAAAGTGGTAACCATCCTCGCCATCAAAGAAGATAAGAGGGTACTGCAGAGCATCATATGAACGGTGTGTTTCTGGAATCCTCAGCAAATTTTCACTTCGTCTCTGAACAATTATGTCACGGCTATCGTACTCTTCCAGATCAACCATGAGTATGGCTACATCGTTAATGTTTGGGGCATTAAAGCGCCGTTCATGTTCACCAGATGGCCTCTTGTCTGCCCGTATGACTACTTTCTACTCGTCTGTAGGCATCCTTTCTAATGCTGTTTTAAACATTTTTACCAGGTGGTTGTGCGAATGAAATAGTCTCTGCAGACTTAAAACGATGTCTTGTCGCACGCCAGATATATTAGCACATCGTTGACCAGCCTCTAATATTTCATCGCCCATGAAGTAAACTTGAAGAAATTTCGGATTTTCACCTGGAAGGGGAAGAAGTGATCCAGCTCTGTGATAAATTTGACCCTGAACCTTAAAAGTAGGCATGAATCCACCTTCTTGCACTATTGATGACGCGCCAAACGATGTCATTTGGAAGCTTGAATTGTATGCCCTTATATTTTTTAGGAAATGTTTGGAATCTGCTGTGTTACCATATAAGTAAGATAACAGTGGTTCTGGAGGCTCTTTAAGTGGCGGCAGCTTCACTTTTCCATTAGAGCAACATATTCCTGGTGGTTCCCATTTATATTTCTTTGCCTGACAGTGGTTACATACGACATCCATCCTTCCTATTAGGACTTTAGGGTGATTACAGTAATCGTATTCAGAATTGTAATTAAATGCCGCTAATTTTAAATCAGAATGTCGATTCGCCACCCTTAATTCTTCCGTTCTACGTCGAACTCGTTGTACACGTAGCTCTCTTTCCTCCGAAGTTTCCCTTGCCCTTGACGTTGCAGCTCGCATACGATCCTGCTGCAGACGAAGCTCTCTCTCCTCCGAAGTTTCCCTTGCCCTTGACGTTGCAGCTTGCACACGCTTCTGCTGTAGACGAAGCTCTCTTTCCTCCGAAGTTTCCCTTGCCCTTGACGTTGCAGCTCGCATATGATCCTGCTGCAGACGAAGCTCTCTTTCCTCCGAAGTTTCCCTTGCCCTTGACGTTGCAGCTTGCACACGCTT
>JAHWFO010047584.1:42659-114219 GCA_023313115.1 Rhysida immarginata | reverse complement strand
TCCTCCGAAGTTTCCCTTGCCCTTGACGTTGCAGCTTGCACACGCTTCTGCTGTAGACGAAGCTCTCTTTACTCCGAAGTTTCCCTTGCCCTTGACGTTGCAGCTCGCATACGATCCTGCTGCAGTTGAAGCTCTCGTTGTTCAGGTGTCTCTGACCCCCGGACATTTTTTTGTCTCTTAGCTGCAGGGTTTCTCTGACCAATATTCTTTCTTTTCTTTGGTGGCATTACGATAGTATGAATTAATATGGTTCCTTAGAATAATTATTAAATTGCACAACACAGATAAATCAGGTTTGATGGTTCGAGTTGATGTATTTTTTAGGTTATGCACTGCTCAAACGTGCCAAACACACAAACACACACACACACACATACATACACAAAGAAACACACTTTTCCCAATCGTCTGAACGCTTGTTAGGGAGCTGAAGGAAGACACGTGTACCTCCTTTGTCTCATCGAGAGAGACTGCCCTATCTATATCGTCTATTATATGCATTTCCTGTTCATTTGTTAATAATTCTTGGAAACGAATGTTCTGTCATTGCATCATCATTTTATGTTCATTGTTATAATTCTTTGAAAAGAACTTTCTATAATTGCATCATCATTTTATGTTCATTGTTATAATTCTTGGAAAAGAACTTTCTATCATTGCATCATCATTTTATGTTCATTGTTATAATTCTTTGAATAATTTTGTGCTCATTGTTAGTGTTGAATTGCGCATTGAGACCATTGTTGATGCGAACACAATGGGCGTATTGTTGCACAAACTTTGCCTCGCATTGTTGGTCATGAGATATATATTGTTGGTTCATGCAGTGTGTTTGTGAATTGCGTGCTGATACCATTGTTGATACCTATTGTTGTACAAACTTTGCCTTGCATTGTTACAAATTCTATGCATTGTTACAAATTGAAACTTATCCATATTGCATCATCATTTTATGTTCATTGTTATAATTATTGGAAAGGATTGCTTTATCATTGCATCATCATTTTGAGCTCATTGTTATTGGTGAATTGCGTGTTGAAACCATTGTTGATACCTATTGTTGCACAAACTTTTATTTGCATTGTTGGTCATGAGATATATATTGTTGGTTCATGCAGTGTGTTTGTGAAATGCGTGCTGATACCATTGTTTATACCTATTGTTGTACAAACTTTGCCTTGCATTGTTGGTCATGAGATATTTCTCATTAATATGCCTTGCTATAACCATGAATATCGATTTTTTATCGATATTTATTATTTTTTCGAAATCTGAGGTAGACAGTGACATTCCTCATGCTTTGAAGGTCATGTATGCGAAATTTTATCAAGAAAGGAATAAAACTGTAGATTTGTATAAAAAACGTACCCACAGACCCACAGACCCACAGACAAACATCCTTCTTTATATATATAGATAGATTACTCTCTGGCGATACTGTGACGCTTTGTTTTGCGTTCACGTTCCAAATATGGAATAAAAATAAAAGAAAGAGTTTCAGTACAAACAGAAAGATAATCAAGAAAATGATTCAATTTTTTTATTTTTTATTCAAATCAAAGATCATAGTTTCCATAGTACATTTAAGAATTGACACTTTATAATGCATTAAACACAGTACAATCATAATTTTTGATCACTTCTAAATAATAATTAAACGTGCAGCAGGCGGAGCAACAACGGAGCAATCCAAGAGAGGAGTAGAGTAGCTCAAATCCAAAAGAGGTAGGATACGGTGATCGGGTCCATGCTGAATCAAAACAAATAAGAAAAGAAATTAGAGGTGAAATTCAAGCTATAAGGTGGCCAACAAGTTAGGGCAGCAATCACGTTGAACGACGTGACCAAGATAAAGCAACAAGTAAAAGTTCTAAAGATCACGATACAATCCGCTTTTGATAGTGGACTAATATATATTTATTAATAAATTAATTCTTTCAATATGCAATAGAAATAATTAATAAAACTTCCAATATGCAATTCAAAGTCGATTCTAAAGATAGTCCTACCTGAATATATCTTTTACGTGTTGATTCACTCCTTTAGGCCTTAGCCCAATATGGCGATAAGTGTTCGAAAAGAAATGGCTTTTAAACTTCAAGAGGAACACGCACTCCACCAATGGAGGCAAATCGGATAGATTCTAGACGAAGGAACAAAACAAACGCTCCACAACTGGAGACAGCACTGACAAAAACTTGACACATAGTCAAAATCACCCTCCACTACTGGAGGCTAGTCGAGTCGCACTTGTTCCCAAGGATCCGTCGTCAAGTCTGTTTCAAAAATGTTGGTAAAACTTTTAGAAAAATTTATTAACAATAATACTAATGGACGGATCACTTCACGAGCGCGTGACACACTCTACCTCTCCAAGCTACACGTACTTCAAACATTGTTGCTTCGCTGCAGAAAACAAATTGGATAAACATTGATAAATAAATTTTATTACAATATTGTGGCAAATAAATAACTGCCACATACCTCCCTTTAAAAAAAAACAAATACATTTGTTAAAACAAAAGGATACACAAAAATTTTTTTTTTACTAAACACGTAGAACTCTAATTTCACTCTTTAAACATTGGTCCTCTATTAACATAAACAAGGTTTCCTATTTGTAAATGTATGTTCTTCCTTCTTGTAAACAATTTACATCTATTAACTACCTTGATATCATGATGCTTAACACTGACGATTTCTACCACGTTGTTGGGTAAAATGCTAACCACCAAAAAAGGACCTAAAGGGTTACGTCTAGGTGTGGTCTTCTGTCTATATTTACGAACTCTTGTTTTATAAGAACAATCATAAGATCGCTGGGACTTCCAATGCGCAATTCATTGATTTAGGAGGGTCCACAATGTTAATTCCACATGGTTTCTTTCTGAAGGGGCAATCTCTAATCATATGTCCTTCATTATTACAATGGACGCACTTTATCTTACGTGGAATACGAGTATCCTTTGCTTTTTGTTTGACGAGATCGTTTACCAACAAACTGAGATCCTTAACAGGTTTTTGTAGATCGATTAATTTGCGATTGAATGCTGGCTTTATCAGATTCCATATCTTTTTTCACTTGTGGAATCATAGAGGATTTTGGCATTTCTCGTTTCTTAGCTTGATTACCTGTATTCTCATAATCAAGGTTTATGCCACGAGCAGAATACGAACTTGCTGACACCTTTCTGTCCATTTCTTTTGACTGCAAAGCCAAAATTAGGGGCTGCTATCATTAAAAATTTCTTATGGCCCATCTGTAGACTATTTTTAAATCTTTTAAGAAGCATCTCCTCTCTCTTGGCTGCAAAAGTAGGGTCTGAATTGATGAAGCAGTCCAGGGCTAACTGTAGTCTGTTGGAGAAATCACCAACAGATTCCTTCCTTCCTTCCTTTCAACATCATAGAGGTCCTTAAGGTAATCACGTTCGATCTTTGTTTCTACAAAAATTTGTGGTAGTCTTGCACGAAGAGACGCATAGTCTACCAAGTCAAATAATTCATAATCAGCTGCCTTCTTTGCAGCCGGTCCCTTAAGCTTACAAGGGGACATTACCACCTCGGAATTTTAGTTTAATACGAGACTTCGTGTAGTTGTAGTGTACCTTTAGGATGTTAATACACTTAAATATTAAGGCGCACTATTCAGCCAATTTTGAAAAAAAGACGGCTTAAATTTTCGAGCACCATACATAAGGGAAAGTTTTCCTCCTTGATTGTAAGTGATCCGATTGCTCAGACGGTAGCGTGGTTGCTACTCACAAGTCAAAGTGTGAGGTGGCGGGTTCGAATTCCAGTTGTAACAATTTATTTTTTACCCAAATAATTACTCAATATATTATATTTACAAATTTATTTGTGACAACCAACTTTTTCACAAAATTTTCCTCTTCTGAAAATTATTATGCTTATTTTTATTGTTACAATTGTCTACGGAGTAATATGAATAACAAGTATTTTCAGCAAAATAGCCTTTTATGTATGGAAAGGGTAAAAAATTCATTTCATGCAAATTGCAAAATAACACAGAAGTAATAATGTTAATCCGTTAAATTAAAATGATATACATGAACCAGAATGATAATTGTCATAGAATCATGGAAAACAAAACCATGACAATTCGCACCACAAATAAATGAGGACTTTCTACAAGAACAAGGGGTTTTAAGAAAATCCATTGAAAAGCACATTCACAAAAATTTCCCTTTCGAACCCGCCACTTCGAAAAAAAAATAAAATCTTTATTGCTTTTAAAATGTTGATTCTTCATAAAAGCTTATTTATACTTAACACAATACAACTTCCACTGAGTACATCTAAAGGTCCAAAGTCACTATCAAGTGGAGTTCTCCTGGGTTCCAGCACCAAAAGTGTGACGCTTTGTTTTGCGTTCACGTTCCAAATATGGAATAAAAATAAAAAAAAAGTTTAAGTACAAACAAAAAGATAATCAAGAAAATGATTCAATTTTCTTTATTTTTTATTCAAATCAAAGATCATAGTTTCCATAGTACATTTTATAAATTGACACTTTATAATGCATTAAACACAATACAATCATAATTATTGATCACTTCTAAATAATATTTAAACGTGCAGCGGGCGGAGCAACAACGGAGCAATCCAAGGTAACACAGACACGAGTTGTAGAGTAGCAAAAATCCAAGAGAGGTAAGATACGTTGATCGGGTCCATGCTGAATCAAAAAAATAAAAAAAGAAATTAGAGGTGAAATTCAAGCTATAAGGTGACCAACAAGTTAGGGCAGCATCACGTTGAATGACGTGACCAAGACAAAGCAACAAGAAAAAGTTCAAAAGATCACGAAACAATCCGCTTTCGTTAATGGACTAATATATATTCATTATTAAATTAATTTTTTCAATGTGCAATAGAATTAATTAATAAAACTCCCAATACGCAATTCAAATTCGATTCCGAAGATAGTCCTACCTGAATATATCTTTTATGTGTTGATTCACTCCTTTAGGCCTTAGCCCAATATGGCGGTAAGTGTTCGAAAAGAAATGGCTTTTAAGCTTCAAGAGAAACACGCACTCCACCAATGGAGGCAAATCGGATAGCTTCTAGACGAAGGAACCAAACAAACGCTCCACAACTGGAGACAGCACTGACAAAAACTTGACACATAGTCAAAATCACCCTCCACTACTGGAGGCTAGTCACGTGGCACTTTTTCCCAAGGATCTGTCGTGAAGTCTGTTTCAAAAAACGTTGATAAAACTTTTAGGAAAATTTATTAACAATAATACTCACGGATGCATCACCTGACGAGCGCGTGACACTCTACCTCTCCGAGCTACACGTACTTCAAACATTGTTGCTTCGCTGCAGAAAACAAATTGGAAAAACATTGATAAAAAAATATTATTACAATATTGTGGCGAATAAATAACTGCCACATTACGGTATCACGTAAATGAGCAGAGTAGAAACGTTATGAAATGGAAAAATAAAATAAAGCTTTATTGCAGATTTAATTACAGTGGAAGCAAAGAAAGCAAAGATTAGATGAATAAAGCGCCACAGTCATTGGACGATTTTCTCGTCGTCGATTAGAATGATCCTACAGTCGAAAATTTCCACGACCACAATGTTCAATTAAGATAGGGTAAGTCGCCTGGACCTCTATAAAACCTTCGAATTGCAGAGTCACGCAAATTGGCTTTGCTATGCTTCCAATAGAAGACGTGCATTCCTGATGGACAATAAATGGACACATCTCTAACTTCAGAGAAGGCTGCAACAGGCGATTCGATCACCGCAGCATCATTTTAACTTGCGAAGATCCGAAGCACAGTAATAACTTAAAAGCACATAGGATTCAGTGAACACTGATGACTATTTTAGCAGTAGAACACAAACACAAGGACAAGCCAAACAGAGATTTTCCTATTGGCACTTAAAGCAACACAAGCTTTGTAGCAGATACCCACAGCACTGAACACCTTTTTGTTAGGATGAAAGCACGAAGATTAAAGTAACACAAGATTATGCGTTGCTACTTAAAATAAACTATACCGTCGAACTGACAGATATCTCTCGTAAACACCACGTTGAACTTTCATTCAAAAACACTCTGGTAACACGTAAACTTTTAGAGAGTAACCTCTCTACATATATAATTAAATATTAAGGTATATTTCCAATACCTAAATACGTATGTGACATCACTGAGTTGAGAAACTCAACTTCACGGAGTACTTTACTAATAAGAAAAAACCCCAAATACAATATATATGTATGTATGTATGAAATGCACGACAGACACAATATAGATAGCACTTAATTGAATTCAGATTCTTGGTTGTGATTCGATTAAACTAAGGACGCACATGAAAACATTTAAGTGAGAAAATCTACACACACAACACTTCAATAACATGTAGATCACTGCACTAATGTCTTTGATATAAGATTCACAATATGCACTATAATAAATGACTTATAATTAGAGGCACACATAATATAGCACGTCGAACTGACAAGCTCCAACGCACGTTAACTCAGGTATAGCGAAGCTAAAAGAAAACTGAAGGCAGCTGGCTGGACAGAGTTTAAATACCAGCATGTCTAATTGAGACGAACTAGCAAATAGATGGAATCGTTAAATGAAACACTTGCCTTGTCGAAATAGTAAAGTCAAAATTCAAGAGAATTTAGTCGATGGCGCTAAGGGTATTCGTTAAAAAGAAGTGCTGACGGCGTGAGGCATGTGCACGACGAATATCTCTGGTCGCCAGCAAATTGTCCAAAGAAGTCGAAATTTAAAAAAAAAACACCTCCAGTTGGAAGCACGAAACTGGCATGTTCAGGAAATATTCCCTCTGTTCCTCCAGTGAGATAAGAACGCATGCAGAATGGCAACACTCTTAACATGCGTAATTCCGCGTCCGTAGCGAAACGTATCTTGATACGAGTTGCTTTGATAAAAATTTCATGGCCCTCGTGTTGGGCATAGTTCACAAAACGTTAAACAGCTTAAAATCAGTTCTCCTAGCTGAGGAAATAATCGTATTCTCGCTGAAGATTTTCTCCCCTGTTCCCTTTCAGCGTGGAGGTTGCTACTCGTGGATTCTTCCTCCTTGCGACCTTTCGCATTCTGCGAAGCCGGATTGGGGGGATATGCTTCGCTCGTCGTACTAGACCTAATCAGGAAAGTTTGTAGAGGAATTCTTGGAGAATTTAGCTAGGTGGTCCTCGCGTATGCTGAGGCCTTGTTAGTCGGAATTTATCATGTGGTCGGCTGCTACGCACTTCATGGTCGGCTGACGACATCCGCTTCTTCGCCGTCATTTGATTCTCCCTTCCTCTCCTTCGTCTGGTCGTAGACGCCGAGAACGTTAAAGATTTCTTGCCACTCCACAAATAGCAATCGTTGTCGAAATATTCATTTTCCAAAGAAACCCTCCTAGGTTCACGCCAGTACTTTTTATCATGTTTGTTCGCTCAGCGACGATGCCATCCTCCGTGTCCCTCACTTTCTCTCTCTTGTCTTCTCTTCCCACGTGATCGTCTCGAGTTGATGTCATCACCTTTTCCATACCTTTACCACGTGACATGCTCGCCTCTGCCTCCAGTAACCAAGATGATTACTTGATGGCATGGATAGGCATGAGGAATTTGTGTGATGCGGCTAGCTATGTGCGGAAGAACTCATCGATGGGGCCCTTACATCTGTGTAAGTTAGACTCGGTTCCCACGATGGTCGGTTATAGCCTTTCCATTTGATTAAACATCTTCTATTGGGCTTTTTCCCCTTTACATTTAGCAATCTCTCAACTCTATATACATTGCTCTATTGAGATCTTGTATAGGCCCAGTCTGGATTTCTGTTTATTCTTCTTTTTAAATTTCCTTAAGAAGGGGCAATAGAAAACTTTACTGCGACAGCTCCATTTCTTTGGTATCTCCAATAACATTGACACTTTGTTGATAATTCACCGAATCTTGAATGTCCCCGCAAATTTTATGTAGAGCTTCTTGCCGACAAGCCCTATGCGCTGTCTAATTCGAGAAGCTTGAACTAATACCCAGTCTCCTACTTTCATTTTAAACCGCTTATGTTTACCGTTATATATTTTTTGCGTTTCTCTTGTTGGCGCTTTTGATACGCTGTTGAGCCTTCTGCAGTATATGTTTAAGATGGGCTCTATAAGGGCGTTTATTCGTATCTTGACTGGAATATTTATTGATTGAGGGAAGAATTGGAACTTCTCTTCCCAAATCACACATATAAGGCATCATTCCCTTTGCTTCAGATACTGTAGAGTTTATGACGATCTCCGTAGCAAAAAGAAACTCTTCCCAGTCATCTCTATCTTCGTTGAGGTAATTCCGCAAGATTTGTATAGTAGTCTGGTTCGTCCTTTCAGACTGACCATCCGTTTGTGGATGGTAGGTACTAGAATATTTTAGTGTAGTGCCTAATAATAGTAAGATTTCTTCCCACATAGATGAAGTGAAGCGGACATCTTGGTCGGATACCATTACTGAGAGAAAACCGTGTATCTTGAATATGTAATTAATTAAAATTTGGGCGGTTTCCTCGGCTGTGATTGACGACTTACAGGGAAACAACCATACCCTTTTCGACAGTTTATCCGTTACGATTAATAGGGCGTTGTTGCCTTGAGATAACGTCGATAGTGGTAAGACACGGTCCAGCGCGATTGTATGCCATCTTTCAGATGGCACTTCTAGACACTGTAGTTCTGCCTACGGTAAATCTCTGGTGACCTTTTTTCTGGCAGCATTCGCATATGGATACGTACTACATAACGTATTTCTCCATTTGAGGCCAGGTATACATATCTAATAACTTGCACGTAGTTTTCTTGACGACTAAATGGCCTGCCACCAGGTCTTCATGTGAGATGCGAATCAACTTGGAGGTAATGTCTTTATCCTTTGGGATGACCAATCTCGTCTTACCTTTCTGTTTACGAAAGATAAGACCACTCCAGAAAATATGGTTCTCGGATCGAAGCCAATAACTTTTTCGTCCACTGGTTCTTATCACAGTCACTTTTTATCTTCATTACTATGTCGTCCATCAATTTCCATTGTGAGATGGCGGCATATATCTCTTACTTTTCTCTTTCAACTTTTGGACGCTTCTCTCTCTTTTCCTTCGACTTCTCTAAAGTGGGTCTCTGTGGAGTCTTTTCTGCTTTTAGCCTTGAGGCCATTTTTACATGGCCTCCTTGAGCCGCTTGGTTTTTTGGTTTAGCGGTACTTCAATTTGCTGCTCGACAAACGCATTAACCTATAGTTGCACCTTCTCTGCTATTAGTCTCTGATAGCTGAGAGACTAATGCTAAGAAGCACTGGTTGAAGTAATCGATGTTCTCTCAGTATTTTGTCTTGGTTAGTTCTTTCTTTGTTTGTTTTTCTACTTTTGACATCAGCAACTGTCTATTCGTCGACTTTGTATTCCGAATTCACTATCATAGCTTTTTGTCGATGTTCCTCATGACTCACTTGGAAAAATACTGGGGAAATTAAGGTTTCATGTAGACGTGTCCATGATGGATCACTTTGTAAACGTTCCGTTCGAAAATCCGTTGATTTTCTTGTTTTTGAGCGTAGTTCTGATTAACGTATCCGAAAGTCGAAATTGGGTGGGTTGGGCATAAAAAAAGTTCCTTAGAGGTCACTGTCCATAAGATGTGCTACAACCAGGTTCTCGCTATCAAAACGCTCCGCTATGTCACGTGGTAAATGAGCAGAGTAGGAAGGGTATGAAATGGAAAAATTAAATAAAGCTCTATTGAAGATTTAAATACAGTGGAGTAAAGATAAGCAAAGATTAGATGACTAAAGGGACACAGTCACTAGACGATTTTCCCGTCGTCGATTTTACAGTCGAGAACTTCCACGACCATGAAGTTCAATTAAGATAAGGTAAGTCGCTTGGACCTCGATGAAACCTTCGAATTGGAAAGTCGCGCAACTTGGCATTGCTGTACTTCCAATACAACACGTGCACTCTTAAAGCACAATAAATGGCCACGTCTCTAACTTCAGAGAATGCCGCAATTCGATCACCACTTAATCACAGCACCACTTAATCATATGCGAAGATCCGAAGCACATTAATAACTTAAAATCACACATGATTAATTGAACACAGATGACTCTTTCAGCGATGGAACACAAACACAAGAACAAGCCAACCAGAGATTTTCCTATTGGCACTTAATACAACACGGCACTGATACCCACAGCACTGAACATCTTTTTGTTAGGATGAAAGCACGAAGATTAAAATAACACAAGATTATGCATTGCTCATTAAAATTCACTGCACCATCGAACTGACAGATATCTCTCGTAAACACCACGTTACACTTTCATTCAACCACACTTTGAATTAAATATTAAGGTTTTAATTCCTATACCTAAATACGTATGTGAGATCAAGATCACTGAGATGAGAAACTCAACCTCACGGAGCACTTCACTGATACGAAAAAGCACCGCACATGCGTGAACTGCACGACAGAAACAATAGAGAGAGCAATTAATTGGATTCAGATTCCTTGTTGTGATTCGACTAAACTGAGTGCTCACATGATAACACTTAAGTGAGAAAATCGAAATTACACAACACTTCAATAACATGTAGATCACTGCACTGATATCTTTGATATATGATTCAAAATATGCACTATAATAAATGACTTTACTTAGTGGCACACATAATACAGCACGTCGAACTAACAGGCTCTGACGCACGTTTAATGTGGATAGCGAAGCTAGAAGAAAACTGAAGGCAGCTCGCTGGACAGAGTTAAATTTCGAGCGTGTCTAATTCAGACGAAATGGCAAATAGAAGAAAACGTTAAATGAAACACTTGCCTTGTCGAAATAGTAGAGTCAAAATTCGAGAGAACTGAGTCAATGGCGATAAGAATATTCATTAAAAAGAAGTGCGGATGGCGTGCGACATGTGCACGACGAATAACTCCAGTCGCCAGCAAATTGTCCGAAGAAGTCGAAATTTATAAAGCACCTCCAGTTGGGTGCACGAAGCTGGCAGGTTCAGGAAATATTCCCCCTGTTCCTCCAGTGACATAACACATGGAGACAGGGAACACACCTAACATGCACAACTCCGCGTTCGTAGCGAAACATATCTCGGTACGAGTTGCTTCGATAAAAATTTCATGACCCTCGTGTTGGGCATAGTTCACATTCGTTAAAAAGCTTAAATTCAGTTCTCCAACCTGAGGAAATAGTCGTAATCTCGCTGAAAACCTTCTCTCCTGTTCCCCTTCAGCATGGAGGTTGCTAATCGTGGAATCTTCCAACTCGCGGCCTTTCGCATTCTCCGAAGCCGGGTTGGAGGGATTTACTTCGCTCGTCGTTCTAGACGTAGCGGGGAAATTTTGTGGAGGAAATCTTGGAAAATTTAGCTAGCTGGTTCTTGCATATGCTGAGGTCGCGTAAGTCGGAATTTTTCCCGTGCAATTGCGCGAAACTTGCTGCTATGCACTTCGTCGTCGGCTGACGACCTCTGCTTCTATGCCGTCGTTTGATTCTCCCTTCCTCTCCTTCGTTCGTTCGTAGACGCCAGAACGTTAAAGATTTCTTGCCCTCTCCAGCAACAGTATCAGATCATTTCTCTCGAGCGCGGGAAGCGGAGACCAAGAGAGATGATCAGACGACGACGCCCACGAAAGTTAAGAAACGTCGAGCGAGTTTAGAAACAGGTTGGGTGACGAATTACGTCAACAACTTCTCACCTCCTTCACAGCTTTTTCGAGGCGGCCGAAGGTTCGAGAAGAAAGCTGGCGGCCGCTCATTCGCTGAGAACAAGGAAATGCAAATTACTTTGGCAGATAAAAAGAGGCAAAGGATTACCAGAAAACGGAGAGTCTTGGAGAAGCCCGACCGATCGAAACCCAAAGGATCCACAGGAGAAGAGTAGTTATTAGTGCTTCCGATTTTTGTGAGTGAGTGTCATTTTTGAACTTATAATTTTTTCACTCAGCAAACAACCAACCAACGCGTGCGTGATTGACTCTGTGACTTTGAGTGGCCCTCCCCCCGGTAACCCCCAGGGGAGGTTTCACCCCCTCCTCCGTACTTTCCTTCTCTAAGCCGTGGAGAACATGATGTTGATGGTTGCCGACGGACCAATAGCCGTCGGTATGTTTATGAAAGAACTTTATTTTAAGACGGGCATCCCGCCCGTGTTGCTGTCTGGCGATTCTGCTGTTTCTGTCGTGCAGACACTTTCCCCAAACAAATGGAGGATGCTCTGCCGACAGGGAAACATAGCAGAGCGTGTGGTGTCTGCGGATTACGTCAAAGTAGGGCAAACCACCGTCTGCCTGATGTATGCTGAACCCGGATATCTGTCCATCTGTATCCAGGGCGCCTCGCCGCTGATGGATGAAGATTACCTGAAGCGTTACATGTCCAACTATGGTCAGGTCAAGAAACTAGCCTACTCATTGGATCCAGATTCTCTTAAAGAAATGCGATGCCTGTAATCGCATTGTGAGCAAGTTCCACCAGTGCCCGGAGAGGGTGCTTGCAGCGCCAGCAGATGTTCCAGCTTCGCCTAAAGGAATGTCGCCCCAGCAGCAAGACATGATGTCATCACCGGCCAAGTCCTCAGGTCCAACCAGAGCTTCGTCACCTGGATCACCATCGCAGAAGAGCCAAGTTTCACCGGCTTTTCTGACTCTTTCCCAGGAGCAGAAGAAGATGATGCCACCACCGCCCCGAACATCTTCGACTCCAACTACATCTTCGGAGCCCAGGAGGGAGCGGTCATTGTCATCTCCTTCCAAGCTCCCAGAGTAACACCTCTTCCTCAGTCATCTCTGGATGTGTCACTGGGTGAAGACGAAGCTTCTGCAGTTGACGACGTAGATGCTTCAATAGGAGCAGAATCCACCTTCTCAGTGGAGGAGTTTCCAGCCCTTCCTCCACCAGCGCAGTCAACAACATCACAGCCTGCGCAGACTAGCAATACGTTGTCACCTTCCAGGATGACATCTTCTGCTGGGACCTTGCTTCCATCAGCGCAGAAACGGCAGGATCATCTTGTGAGGACGAGGAGTCCCTACAAGAAAAAATCCAGACGGGATCGTGGCAGCAGGGACGAGAGAAGAGCCACTTCTTCCTCCGAGAGAGACAGCCCCGCGAGCCACCAGCGCAGCCCTTCTTCCTTATCAGGTCGTCTGCGATCGCCGATGAGAAGAACGACGGAGCCTCCCGTATCATCTGGGAAGCCCAAGTTCTCAACCGGATACAGGTCAGCATGTGCGCCATTAAACAACCTCAATGAAGGTTATTTTCCTGAACGTCCGTTCTCTTTTAAGCTATCGGTGTTGTCATCGTTCATTGCCCTGTACAGGCCGGACATCTTGTTACTTCAAGAAGTAAAACTCGCCACTTCACAACAGTGCTATGACCTTCTGGGCCTTCGCAGTCAATACACCAACAGACAATTCTTTATCAACTCTTCTGGTGTTGAACTGTGTGTATGACATTTCAACATCAGGGTAATCTCTTTGGACATTTCAACATCTGGTGTCAATTTCCGATTGCTTAATGTATATGTACCGTGTAGAACAGCAGAGAAATCAACGTTTTTCAGTGACTTAAATAACTTTTTGTGTTCTTCGTTGCTTGCGGTGATTGCTGGAGATTTGAACTGCCATCCAGACGACAACAACATCTTCTTGTCTGGTCATGTGTGTCGTTTGTGTCAGCAAAATGCATTTTTCGACCTATGGACACACCATTCACAAAGTTGTCAGCTTGGGTCTACTTTCCATCAAGGGCCCACTACATCAAGATTAGAACTTTTTCTCGTTGATAATGCATTTGCTGGCTCGCAGGGTAAAATAGAGGTAATTCCATGTTCATTCTCCGACCACTAGTGCCATCATGTGGTCATGGAATCCTCCATTTCCAGCATCATCTACAGGCTCTGCAGTCCATCGCAATTGGTTTCTGAATGTTTCTCTGCTCGATGAAGAGGAATACAAGGGAATGTTCGTTCAGTTCGTTGAAAAACACCTTCGTAATGCGCCTCCTACGCTTGCTTTGTGGTTAGAACTGAAATCCAAGATCAAACGGTTCTTTCGGAAAATTGGGTTAGATGCTGCTCGTCGTCGACGTCGTCATCTCCTCATGTTACAACAGATCCTCCGGCTCCTCCAAGTATTCACCCCGAAGGAGGAGTTTGAGATGGAGATTCGTCAGATGAAGAGCAAGATCAATGCTCTAATGATCCGGAAGGCAGCCAGCGCAGCGCTCAGAGCCAAACTTTCCTGGGAAACTGACGTCAGGAATTTATCATCATCAGCGTTCACCGAGGAGAGACGACGTGCCAACAAATAACGATGTCATCGATTGTTGGAAAATGGGGAAGTGAATTCTGATCACGACATCTTGTCAGCCTTTCACGCCCAGTTTTCATCCTTTTTCAGTAACCCAATCATTCCATCAGTCGAAACGAAGCAGTGGATTGAGGCGCTAAGACCTTTTTCTGAGGATGCTGACCTGTCTATCTCTCGTCCCTTTTCCGAAGACAAAGTGAAGAAGTTCCTGTCAGCGGATGGCCGTCATCAGTCCAGCCCGGGTATGGATGGCATACCATACTCGTTCTACATTGCAACTTGGAATCTTCTTGGCCCTTTCCTGGTGTAAGTGTTTAATTCGATCATTGAAGACCCGTCTTCCATCACATCGGATTTCACCATAGGGAAAATCATCTTACTCCTCAAAGTGCCGAATCCAGAGCTTGTTACCCAGTGGAGGCCAATAAACCTCCTTAACACCGACTACAAGGTTTTCACTGGTGTATTTCAACAAAGACTGCAAGTTTTGGCCTAAGATTACACCAACCCCGGACAATCCTGCTCCATTCCATCACGCAGGATGTCCGATAATCTAATTACGATTCGGTGTGTGATGGAAGAAGCGTGTGCTCGTCAGCAAACTCTTGTCGTTTTAAGCCTTGACCAGGAAAAGGCTTTTGACAAAGTAAACCATGAGTTTCTCTTTGAAGTATTTCGTCATTTTCGTCTTCGGACTTTTGCCACGATAATTTCCGCAATGTATG
Source organism: Rhysida immarginata (assembly GCA_023313115.1). Classification (NCBI taxonomy): domain Eukaryota; kingdom Metazoa; phylum Arthropoda; class Chilopoda; order Scolopendromorpha; family Scolopendridae; genus Rhysida; species Rhysida immarginata. The sequence goes on along the minus strand of JAHWFO010047584.1, from coordinate 99,104 downwards.
TTTCGGCCGCATCATGTGTGGCGATTAATGGTTCCATATCCGCTACCTTCGATTTGTGTAAGGGTGTCAGGCAGGGGTGTCCTCTTTCCCCCCTGCTATAGATCTTTTATCTGGAACCATTATTACACCTAAATCGCCACCAAGATATTCGAGGATACAATCTGCCAGCAGCATCCATAAACATCAGGACTTTGGCTTATGCAGATGACGTAGTGCTTTTTGCGTCCGATCCGTATTCCTTGAGCATGTATAAAGACACCTTTGACCACTTTAGTACTTCGACGGGGAGTTCCATCAACCTCGTCAAGTTTAAAGGTATTGCTATTGGGAAGTGGACTGTGGACTATCTTAAAACTTTCCCAATAACATGGTGCGACCGAATTACAGTGTTAGGATATGTCTTTTCTTTCCAACTGACTATGGACTCTATGCACTGGCAACAAGTGATTGAGAAGTGCATCTCTCGCCTTGACCAAAACTTCCGGTTTTCAACATCAATGTTCGTCAAGGTGAGATACATTAAGACCCATGTACTTCCAGTTCTAACATCTAAGTGCCTATTCACCTTGCCTCCGTATAAACTCTTCAGGAAACTGCATAGTGCAATTGTGAACTGCGTTTGGGGGACAACTGCTCAGCAACGTCATCCATTAAGAGCAGCATCCCTCTTTATTCCCTTTGAGAGAGGGGGACTAGGTGTACCTGATATTAGGCGTTTTCTCAGTGCTGCTAGATTGGCTGCTATGATACGGGTATTTCTTTGCCCTCCTCCTCTATGTGGGCCAACTTTTCCTTTTTACACCTAAGATTTTTTTTCAAGGTGAATAGGCTCCCATTACCATCCTTGTTGCCAGTAGTGACGTATCATTTCCATCCGGACATTTACAGAATATTTAACCTTGACTTACTAACTGTATTACCGATGCTATGCCGTATTGATCCACAAGACTGGGGAGTACTCCGTCTTTTGTGGTTTTTTCAGCAGACTGACCCTCGAGAATCGACCGACATCCTTTGATTTTTTCCCGATCACCCGTGGGCAGCAGTTATGAAGCTTCTAAAATCTTTTGCCTTCGAAAGAACATTATTTAGTTATCAATGGAGGCTGCTGCATCACAGGTTCTTTTCCCTTCAACTTCTGCATCAGTGGAAAGTGGTCGTGTCTGCTGGATGTGGATACTGCGGCGTAGCCGAGACTGTCAGCCATATATTTTAAGAGTGCCCGTTTGCGAAGTCGATCTGGGATCGTTTGAGGCAGCATTACAGGCTGGTACAATTTTCGTATCAGTCTGTGCGCTTCCTCTTAAACGATTCCACTAGCGAGGTATTTAAAACGGACCTAGCTATTGCGATCGCCTTCATCAATAAAGAACTTTGGCTAGACCGTTGGAGTCGATCGCAGGGTCAGCCTCCATCACTCTCGACCGTATAGAGGAAAGTGGCCGATCAACTTCGATCCTTTCAGCTCCTTGAATGGCCACGGCTAGGTCCGTTTATATTCAAAAAACGCTACACATCATCTAAGCGTTTATGCGAGGTCATGGAAGGAGACCAGACCTTCCTTTTCACCTTTCCGATTGCCTTCTGATGCCTCGTCAGATGTGAACGGGCCTCGTTTTTGAGGCGTTTGGATAAGTCACGCAGCCCTGTATGGGCTGCCTGCCACTTACAGCATGTGCGCCTGGACGTCTAGATTTTAAGACCTCATGATTAGGCTTCCGCTGAGGCAATACTATCAGCCTCAGCTCCAACAGCCAAAGGATCCAGCCGAACTCCACGAGCCCTGGAGGCCACCATCGCCACTGATGCTAGTGACCGGCATGCAGGAAAGGCCCCCGGACGCCCAGGCTCTCCACGCTAAAAAGGTATTCGTGCTAGAAATATTAACACTTTGAACTTTGCAACTTTATGGACTTAGAAATCATTGCGCTGACGGAGAGGCCCGAAGCTTTCGTGAACGACGAAAAATCAATATAAAACTTCATGGAGCTCGCAGGGATCGAGCTTGTGCCTGGGCGAATTGTACAAGGAGATAAATTTAACTTCCCCTACGTTCACGTCATTTATAATGACTGACACGGCTTCCATTCCCACGAAGCTGGTTGTGGTAGTCTCACGATGGTCGATGCCTTGTTTTACTATGATTGCTGCCCCACCAGACGCAGGGCCAGCAGCATTTATAAGGGATCTATCCTTGCGGTAAATCAAATAACCAGACAATTTGAAGGTCTGACTCGGTTTGAGATGAGTCTCACACACAAACGCAATATCAATATTCCAACATGTAAGAAAATTGTAAAACTCTATGCGATTGCGAGAGAGCCCCCTCGCGTTCCAAATAGTGCAACGAAGCTTTCCCTGCTTAATTACTGTATACGGGTGTCTATCCATGATTAATTTCTGTTTCGGCTGAGACAAACTCCATTGCTAGCAGAACTGGAGGCGACAGAAGCAAATCTTCTACTATCCGCTGTTTTGGTGCTTTTGAATTTCCTAGCCTGGGGGTACTTCGGGCATTTCGTATAGCTAGATATGTGTTGACCTTCACAGCGAATACATTTAGGCGGGACTTTACCTTTTATATTAGTACAGTCCCTTGACTGATGACCGCCTGCGCACTTGTTTCAACGTGGTGACTCGGTGCAACCCTGAGACACGTGCCCAAAACGTAAACAATTGTAACATTGCAATGGCCTTTTGTTACTCCTAAATAATTCAACTGCTACAGCAAGTGGACCGATACGTTTCAGATTTAGGAAGGACTTAAGCTTGTTTTCCATACATGCGTTTTTAACTGCGTCTCTGCGTCTAGACGCATAAATTGGTGCGTCTTGACGCACGTGTCTTGGAAACAGATATCTGCGTCTCCGAGTCTTGGTTGACGTGCGTCTGGACTTCATGCGTCTGGACGCAGAAAAGTGAAATAGATAGGCTTTCTACTTCTTGACACACTTGTAAATGCGGCTCAAATCTTTCTAGATCAAAAGACGTTCAGTTCAGTCGTCGTTTCCCTACAACATGGCTGAAGGAAGAGAATTTGAAGAAATGGTGGTCGGAGAAATTTTTAATCGGCCAATATTATACGATAAAAGCCGATCAGACTACCTCAAAAGAGGCAGTCGCGCAAAGGCGTGGATGAATGTGGCAAAAGCTTCTCCCTCTAACGAGAAAAATTGCAAAACAAACTCGTGACGCATGCGCAGTTGACCTTTCTGCGTAGACTTCACTCATGCATGAAAACTGATACTTGCGTTCGAATTAAATGCGTCAAGAGTTGTTGCAATGTGTGTCTAGGTGCGTCCAGATACACATTTGCTTTCTGCGTCGAGACGCAGTTATAAATGCGTCCAAAACGCGTGCATGGAAATTAAGATTTATTATGTTCAGTGTTTTGGAAGAGGACTCGAACCATTGGCATCTCGACAGCACCGTTTGCTTTTTTAAGCCTAATTGCTTTGTCCGGGAAGTAGTTTGCACTTCTGAGGTCTTCACAGAATTCTTCGAGGTCGTATGTTTTGTCAACGTTACGAACAACGTATTTCAGTAACTTTTCAGACTTTAGTTGGTGGTGTTGGATTTTAAGAACATCATTGTTTTTGATTCTAGACACTAGAGTTTTGTGCGTCTCTTCGTCATGACATTTGACCTTAATGGTGTCTGAACGACCTGTGTGGACGGTAATTTTGTCAAGAGGTACGTGCTAATGAAAAAAGTACTAAAGGACGCCTTTATATATAGTTGGCTTAGGGAACGGTAAGACGGTATTTCCTGAAAAAGCAGAAGAGGAATTTGAAGACGTGTTGGGATAGGCCAGGAAGGAGGACAAATAGGAGGTAATAAGAGGGCGACGAAAAATAATGCAATAGGATAACACATACAAAATTAAAATTATAAAAAAGTTTAGGAATGATAGGGTGTCTAGCAAGACGGTTTCTTAAAATTCCCTGGGAAAAAAAAATTATCCCTGAAAAAATCCCTGACCAATCTCGGTTATAAAATTTTTTTTTGACAAAGCCGGGACGCTAGAGTCACCCTGTAAAATAGTATCGCATAATAAAAAGGTCACTAAATTAAAAGAGTACACAGAGCCTATGAAAAAAAGTACAGGGACGGACACAAAATGAACATAGAAGTAGTAAGATATGGCAGAACATTAAAACTGAGACAAGATAAAAGGCCCAGAGAGCCTGCGACAAATTAGGGAATAGCTGAAGTTGAAGAGGAATATGGGAAAGGTAATGAGGGAATGGTGCCTTTGCTAAGGTTAATGCTATTAGGGGCGAGGGAACTAAATTTCCAAATAAGAAAAGACTCGAATTGCTTTCCTTTTTTTGTTATGGAGGTTACTACGAAGAATATAACGACTGATGGCCTGTAAAGAGTGACCAGGGGAATTAAAGTGTTTTGCGACATGGGTGTCAGCATTGCTAAGAATATTGAACTTATGCCCGGCAAATCAGGATCATGTGGTAATGCCTATCTCTTCAGCGTACTGTTTCTGGCATATTTTGCAAGGTAACAGGTAAATTAAGTTGTGAGAAGTGCAGATCAGGTTCTGGTTAATCTTGAAAGTAAAAAAGGAAGCACTGCTGGAAATGGAGGTAGCAGGATTAAGAAAATGGCAAACGCCACAACGCTTTGCATTGCAAGGAGAACATCCCTTAGTGGAATAGCGTGGTTTGGTAAAAATTTGGTGGTTCTGGTAGAATGGAGTGGAGAAGAGGAGAGTTGTCAAAAATATGGTGATGTTTCCTTAGGACATTTTTAATACTATCCCTGTTGTCCTCCTTCCTGGCCTATCCCAACACGTCTTCAAATTTCTCTTCTGCTTTTTTTATTTTTTCCTCAGCCAATACCGTCTTACTGTGGAAGAAGGTATTGTCAATTTTGATGAAGTCCCACAGCATTTAACGAAGTACAACATCGAGGCTGGAGAGGTAGCCAACATCATAAGTAAACTGAAAAAGAAGAAAGATCCAGGAAGAGACAAGGTGAGTAATAACGCCCTTATAAATCTCCCGAAGAAATTTATTGTCTATCTCACTAATATCATTAACGTCTGCTAGAAATTTTCTTACTTCCCTGTGGCTTGGAAGCAATCTATTGTGTTGAGTATCCCCAAGCAGGGGCAAAATCCTGCGATTCCGGCGAAATATCGACCTATTAGCCTGCTACCCACGATGTCCAAAGTGTTGGAGAAAACGATTCTTGTCAGATTCCAAGACCACTGTCTAGCAAATGACCTTTTTCGGGAAGAGGAGTTTGGCTTTTGTGCTGCCCACTCTTGTCCATGCAGATATGGAGGCTCGTTGAAGACCTGAGCATCCCCCTGAACCTCTCCAGGTACTGTGGGGTGGTATTTCTCGATGTCATTAAAGCCTTTCACCAGGTGTGGCGTGACGGCCTTGTCTACAAAATGATCACAGACGGGTTCCCTGCCGATTTGATTTTGTTGGTGAAATCCTTTCTTGACGGCAGATCCTATAAAGCCAAAGTTGGAGAAAATCCTTTCACGCCCCGTGTTGTAAAGGCCGGTGTCCCTCAGGGTTCTGTCCTCGGGCCTGTGCTATTTAATTACTTTGTACATGATTTCCCAAAACCCGATAATTGTAATCTGTATTTTTATGCGGATGATACGGCCATTATGACATGGGCACACCAGCCGGCTCACGTTATCACTCGGCTGCAGTGCGCCTTGAAGTAGTTCGAAGACTGGTTTAACTGCAGGAAGTTGAACCTTAACGTCGGAAAGTGCAAGGCTTTGTACCTCAATAGGAAGCTCAAGCGTCTCTCAGATTCTCTTGTTCTGTTCAAAAATAATCTGGACTGGGTGGACAACTACAAGTATCTGGGAGTTATCATTGACTCAAGACTCTCATGGAACCGGCATATGTCCTATGCTCTGAACAAAGCGAAGAGGGCTAACTACAGTATCATAGCTCTCATGGGTCGCAACAGCGTTGACAGCATTGACAACAAGCTACTTCTGTAAAAATCGATTATCCGGACCATACTCCTCTATGGCATGCCTTCGTGGCGACTATCTGTAAAACCAGATGGAGTGAACTACAGTCATTCCAGAATGTTACCCTGAGGACCATTGCTCAGCTGGACAGAAGGACGGTGAAAAACCAATCCATCCACATGGATTTAAACATGGCCCATATCGGAAAGTTTATACAGGATCTCCTTTTGATTATGATACAGAAGATGAAGACTCACGACAATAAACTTGTGAATGGAATACTGAATAACTCAATGAATATGAACTGGCATACGAAGTATCTTAAACCGAGGCACGTTCTTGACGTCAATTTTGAAGATATTAGCAATGTCTCTTTCCGGGACTACTGGAAGATGTGATAATCTTCTTTCTCCTTGTGTTTTTTATTTCGTTTGTATTTTGTTTCTGACAATCGTCAATCTTATTTTGTTTTTTGTATGATATGGAAGACCGCTTGAGTTGGTTAGGCTTCTTGACTACCTCAGTGTATTTCATTTGGAGTTTATTCTGGTTGGATGAGCTTTGTGAAAGCGCTGCTTTCGTCCCATGCTAACAAATGTACACTTCACTGTTCGATTGTCGATCGTCGACTTTTTTCATAACTTCAGGATAATTCTCTAATATTCTAATTGCCTTTAGAGAATTATCCTTTTTGCTTTGATAAAGGATAGTCTCTATCCGAAACGTCAGCTTTTTATTTGATTTTATGTTTCTAGTTTTATTTTGATTTTAGTTATTACAATACTCATTTCCAAAAAAAGTTGGGACAGTGCAAAATATATAGAAAAAACAAAAAGGGATAATGTAACAAAACTTTCTCGCGAATACAAAATAGCAGATACGTTTATGAAATGACATAAATATACTGTGTGCACCAAAACATTTTGTATCGTGGCCGGGACGTTCATTTTGAATGGGGGTGTTGCAACACGTTCCAAAATAGTAGGGACATACGTTGTAGAAAGCGCCGTTAGTAGTGGAACCTTCCGAATTGTTCGGGAATAATCTAGAATGATGACGTCGTACTACATTCCGTATAAATAACAGTTGCCATCCGTCGTTCAGGTAACTTATTCGGAACGATGGGTCGAGGCAAGCCAATTAGCGAAGATCTTCGTGTTCGAATCATTCAAGAATTCACAAACAACGTTTCTCAGCGTGCAATAGCCAGAAGATTTAACCTGTCATCATCTACAGTACATAATATTATCAAGCGCTACCGAGATAGTGGTGAGATCACAATTCGGAAAGGCCAAGGTAGAAAACCTATTCTGAATGCTCGAGCTCTTCGTATCCTCCGACGTCACTGCGTCACGCATAGGAATGCTGCGATTACGGACATAGCCACGTGGGCCCGCGATTTCTTCGGGAAGCCATTATCGTTGAATACTGTACGCCGGTGCATCCACAAATGCAAACTTAAGTTATACTGTGCACAACGGAAGCCATACATCAACAAACGACAGCAACGTCGCCGTCTGATATGGGCTCGAGCCCATCGTAATTGGTCCCAAGCACGCTGGAAGAACATATTGTGGTCCGATGAATCAACCTTTACGATTGTTTACGGAAATAATGGACGCCGTACACTCCGGACCAAAGACGAAAAGGATATTCCCGCGTGCTACAGGCGTTCGGTACAGAAACCACCGTCTGTCATGGTCTGGGGCTGTATTAGTGGCCATGGAATGGGAGACTTGCACATCTGCAATGGCACCGTCAATGCTGAAGCGTATATACAGATCCTGGAACAAGCTATGGTGCCATCTAAGAGGCGCCTGTTTGGACGACGTCAGTGTATATTTCAACAAGACAACGCCAGACCGCATGCAGCGCGCATAACTTCTGCATGGCTACGTCGGCAGCGCATTCGTATGTTGGATTGGCCCCCTTGCAGCCCGGATCTGTCGCCTATAGAAAACGTTTGGCGTATTATTAAACGAAAACTACGACAGCGACGACCCCGGACAGTTGAACAGCTGAAAACCTATATCCAACAGGAATGGGAGAGAATTCCGGTTACGGTGTTAGAAAGATTGGTGTCATCGATGCCCAGAGGATTACAGTGTGTCATCAAGAGGAGAGGTGACGCCACACCGTGGTAAACGCCGTGCTGTCCCAACTTTTTTGGGAGTGTGTTGCACGTGCCAAACAGGAAAACCACCTGTATCTTTCTTTAAGCATATAAGATATGTGATCCCATGCCTGATTTATCGTTTATGTATTGTTATGCGTTGAAATAAACGGCAATACAATAATCCAAACAAATGTGTTGGGGTTCTTCTTATATGTTGCACTGTCCCAACTTTTTTGGAAATGAGTATTGTATATATTAATTATTCTGTTTATTGTTAATTATTATTTTTTTATTTTTCATTTTTATTTAATAACTAATCAATATCAAGGAATAGTGATTCGTTTCTGCGAAAAATTTATAGTTATTTTTAAATAAGTTTTATGGTTGACACAACAAGAAAACGGTACGTCATAGGATGTCACTTGCCTCTTCATCACTATCGCTGATAATGGTTAAAGCTTAGTCAACAATGCTCAATCATCAAATCAAGATTCACATACACATATCCGTCAGATATCATTTTCGTTGGGAGGCGTGGTTTCACGTTTGTAGCGCTAATTTTAATAGCTTTTTTTATTATCTATATACATAAAGTCGGGTTAGTTACACCATTTATAACTCGAGAACGGCTGGTTCGATTTTAATGATATCTGATTTTTTCGATTCGTCTCTGCCCTGAATAACAGAATAACTATTAAAATATCGGAAAAATTCACGGAAAAGAGGGGGAAAGGGGGGTTGAAAGTTTGTTAACACATTAACTGGTGTTGCACTATATACTTTACACATTGATCGGTGTGGCACTACAAACGTAACATATTAACCTCTTTTAGGGAGGGGGGTAACGAATTGTAGAGTAAATGAAACTAATGGAGAAACAGTGGAAAGGCGGCAGAGAAAGCAGCCCCTTCTCTCGGTGCTATATCTTTTTTTCCAGCACACTGCTTCAACTGAACAATGTGGCCGTCAATGCAAATGTCTCAACAGAAGAACTGCGACTGCCAGATCACACCAAGTGATGAATGCACCAGTTTTTCTTCAAGACCTCAAGAGCAGAGTGTGAATTGCAACCGTTTACCAATTAGAAAAATTGATGAAAAAATTCTGCGACCTGGATTCGAACCATGGTCGATGCCTCTATCAATTGGGCTATCACGGACACTTGAACAGCCTGCCATCACTAAATGTCATAAAGACAACGAAGTTAACCGTTCATAGATCGTGAATGTCTTCTATCCAACCGATCAGAAAATTTGATGAACACACAATAAGAAAAAGAGAAATTAAACTGGAGCATTCTCCAAACATCAGGTAAAGACTACTTGGTTCGAATCTTACAATCTATTGTGCTGAGTATCCCAAAGCAGGGACAAAATCCTGCAATTCCCGCGAGCTACCGACCTATTAGCTTGCTACCCTCGATGTCCAAGGTGTTGGAGAGAACGATCCTTGTCAGATTCCAAGATCACTGTCTAGCAAATGACCTTTTACGGGAAGAGCAGTTTGGCTTTCGTGCTGCCCACTCTTGTCCGATGCAGATATGGAGGCTCGTTGAAGACCTGAGCACCCCCCTGAACCTATCCAGGTACTGTGGGGTGGTATTTCTCGATGTCAGTAAAGCTTTTGACCAAGTGTGGCATGAGGGCCTTGTCTACAAAATGATCAGAGACGGGTTCCCTGCCGATTTGATCTTGATGGTGAAATCCTTTCTTGACGGCAGATCCTATCAAGCCAAGGTTGGAGAAAATCTTTCCACACCCCGTGTTGTAAAGGCCGGTGTCCCTCAGGGTTCTGTCCTCGGGCCTATGCTATTTAATTACTTTGTACATGATTTCCCAAAACCCGATAATTGTAATCTGTATTTTTATGCGGATGACACTGCCATTATGACATGGGCACACCAGCCGGCTCACGTTATCACTCGGCTGCAGTGCGCCTTGAAGCAGTTCGAAGACTGGTTTAACTGCTGGAAGTTGAACCTTAACGTCGGAAAGTGCAAGGCTTTGTACCTCAATAGGAAGCTCAAGCATCCCCCAGATTCTCTTGTTCTGTTTAATAAGAAACTGGACTGGGTGGACAACTACAAGTACCTGGGAGTTATCATTGACTCAAGACTCTCATGGAACCAGCATATGTCCTATGCTCTGAACAAAGCGAAGAGGGCTAAGTACAGTATCATAGCTCTTATGGGTCGCAACAGCGCCCTCAGCATTGACAACAAGCTACTTCTGTACAAATCGATTATCCGGACCATACTCCTCTATGGCATGCCTGCGTGGGCGACTATCTGTAAAAGCAGATGGAGTGAACTACAGTCATTCCAGAATGTTACCCTGAGGACCATTGCCCAGCTGGACAGAAGGACGGTGAAAAACCAATCCATCCACCTCGATTTAAACATGGCCCATATCGGTAAGTTTATACAGGATCTCCTTTTGATTATGATACAGAAGATGAAGACTCACGACAATAAGCTTGTGAAAGGGATACTGGAGAACTCAATGAATATGAACTGGCATACGAAGTATCGTAAACCGAGGCACGTTCTTGACATCAATTTTGAAGATATTAGCAGTACAGTACTAAAAGTACAGTCGAGGTTCCAAGTTTGAATCTAAGTCGCAGAATTTTTCCATCCTTTTTTCTAATTAATATCATTAATCTGATGCTTGGAGTTTGCTCCAGTTTAATTTCTTTATTTCCTAACAGTTTATCAATTGCTGGAACTGCAGAATACACAGACACAAACGGTCATGTATATCAGTCGCCACCTAAGAAGAGAATTTTGGAATTGTTGAATTTTTAGATAAACAAAGGTCAGGTCACACAAAATAGAAGTACTACAGCCAAAGCCAGGGCTAAAAAATCGTCAGATCAAACTATTGTTTCATTTTCATTCTATTTCCTCCCACTTTCCTAGCCATACACATTATTGCACACATTGTTTCGCTGGCACTATGGTAAACTCGCTCAGCTATATACAACATTCCAACACAAACCGGGGAGAACTGTTAGAGGGCCATCCATTAAGAACATTTTAAAAGATTTTTTTCGGTTTTTTCTATATGATTTTTGACTGTTTTAATTCTCAGCTTTTTAATGTGTTAATTTTTACTGTGTATTCCCATTCAGATATTGTAAACTTTCATCAAAAAAGAGCCCGAGCAACGCCGGGTATATCTGCTAGTTTCTAATAAATTTAACAACAATTCTGTATTCAGCATAACAGAAACTGTATGAAACAATCCTTTAATTTGTAAAAAAATTTCATGCAATTTTCCCATTGTTTCGGCTCTCGGTATTACCACTTGAAGCATGAAAAACATATCTCATTAATTTATTATATTGTATATGCCTATAAATAATTTATTCTCAACGTGATAGACCAATATTGAATAAGTTTACTCCTAAAAATGTACTTGCAAGCATAATATTTTCAAAAGTATCGCGTGCAGAAGAGCACTGTACGTACATGTATAATTGACCGTTCACCGTTGGTGCTAAATAATTGAATGGAATTACTATTAAATTCTAACATGGCCAACCGCAAGTGATTAATAGACATCATAAATTCTTCTCATTGACTTACGAAATACACCTAATAAACGCCAGAAAGTAAGGTGCACAATTCAGTTTAATAACCAAGCAATTATGATATATCTGCGCTCTCTCTCCCTCTATCTCGCTGGCTAGTCTTTCTGAAATTTTTTATAAAACTGATATACAGAAACTATTCTTATTATCACAAGAATTTAATATCTCACTAATACACTTAGCGATAAAAGATGCTTTCTTGCGTCCAACTATAAAACACCTGAAAATTTCGTTAATACTTGTGAAAATTTTTTCACGTAGTACTTTTTCGAAGTTAATGATTATATGCATAAAATATTAAGTGTACATATTTTTTCCAAAAAAATACTCTACATTTCTCTTCTTCATTCACAAGTTTTTACCGAGTTGATGCAAGTTTTTGCAGCAAACTAAAGATCTCAGGAAGTGAATTCAACTCAACATCAAGTTTTTTGGCTTTTTTTCATGCAAAAAGTACTCTAATGCTATTCATCCACTTCATCCATATCCCCGTTATTTGGATACCCTTCAGAAACAGATTTGGATACCCTTCAGAAACAGATTTGGATACCCGCAGAAACACATATGGATACCCCCCCTCCCCCCGTGTTTCTAAAATTTAGATTACGTTGCACGTGATAGTGCCACAATTAAAACTCATTGAATTATACTCTAAAATATTCTTTTAACAAGTTAAAATGTTATTTTTAATTTATCATCTTTTATTTATTGTTTTTGTCCAAACTCTTATAGCCTTGAACCCTTGTAAAGCAAATGATTTGAGTGTAACTTCTGATTGGCTGACATAATGTTGTTTTAAACTGCTACTAGTCACCTTGCTTTGTAACCCCTCTTTCCCTTTCCCCCAAGTTCACAACTGCAATGTATTGGGGAAATTTGTTTCATTTGTATACATGGCGATCGAAATGCGCATCTATGTTTATTAAAAAAAATCAAATGTGGAAAGTGATAGTGTATCTCTCTATCTCTCGTAAGTACATTTCAAGTTTCATTCACCAAAATTTTCTCCGTTTGAAATATGTACGAGTATATTACATTACTTAATTATGATGTGTTTATTAAATGTTAGGTTCAACATTTTAAAGCACCTTCCCCAAATAAAATCCTGGGTACGATGCTGCTTTAAAGGGACTCAAGAGATGGGTTGCAAGATTTAATCATTAATTAATCTTCGCTAGCCATATAAAGAGCAAATTTTCTAGATGTGTGAATAAACGGTTTGAAGAGTGTTATATTAATAATTTATTAGAACGTACATTTAAATGAGGGAATAACAAATATTGTTTAACAAACTATCCTTATCTGATTTTAAAGAAACAGTTGTATAAAAATGACAGGAAAACGTAAAATAAAAGAAACATTTTATACAATGATGGCGGGTTAACCCTGAATGTAATTTCTCGACTCCTACAAAAAGATTTCTGATTTTACTTTGATACTTTATATTATTTAGATAAAGCAGCATAAAAAGGCAAAAACTTTGATGTTTAAATTTCTATAATAAAGGTGAATGCTTTTTGAATTTTCCAGCAAGAAAATAAAAATGAATAACATCTTAAAAAAAGGTTTATTTGAATTAAAGTAAGCTGCTAAATTATAATAAATCGGAGCGCCGATAATATCCGTCTCCCATATGTAAATCGTGAGTACCGTAATCGTTGTATATCAATTAAAGGTCTGGAAAATTGGTCGATCATTCCCAAAGAGATACGATTAACCTCACCATACATAACTTTTAGGAAAAATTTAATCCGACACGTTACTACCTCAATAAATTAACATCTTTAACTAGACTATGTTAAGGTTCTGGTACTGTTTTATTATTTACTTTATCTTTATATTGTTACTGATCATGTTATTAAGTATATTATATGTTAGTAATTGCTACGTTATTTTTTAGTCTATACTGAAACCATTTACTTTTTGTAAATTATCATTTGTGCCAATTGATTATAACTCTTTGTTTATATTCTAATGGACCTGTATTCAGTTACATTTGACTGGTTGTTTTACTAACCCAATTTTGTTTTTTGTTTTGCCTATTGTTCCGTAATGTGCCCACTTGGCCTAACTTGTCGGTTTTTACCATACTGGCCTTGTTGGGCACTATTGTAACTTTTTTACCTAACCCAAATAAATAAATAAAATAAATAAATAAATAAATAAATAAATGATATGATAAAAATTACACAAAAATCTAAATATTTTTTTATAAGAGCTACTGAAAATATTACTACCTTTTCCTTTTCGTCTAATATAATCAGTATTTAATCACTATCTATTAAGATAAACGAAAGCTTTAACCAATTTACTTAAATTCTTTTTTTTAATACTTTATTTTTTTTCTAATTTTAGATGTTACTCTTTGAGATGTTTATTAAATGTTTTGTGTTACTTCTTATATGGGCCGTAGGTTTCTGTGGAGGATGTGTAATGTGATTTCTCGTTTTCTGGTTTAGAGATGAGAAGTGTTTCTTTATTATTCTCTTCTTTTTGGAAACGTTTGTATTTTTCTGTTTTTAGTTATTTTACTGTTTGTTTTTTTAAGATAAAAATCCTGCTCATTGGGCCCGAATGACCCTTGAATATAATTCCTTGAAATTAAATAAAATAAAAAATTTTAATTTTTATAATATTTTTAACATTTCTTGGAATATTCCTTTATTGTTATATCATTAAAAATCACTTTATTTTGTGAGATTCACATTTTTATGAACAACAGTAAAACAAATACTTTTTTATGAAAAAAATATTTTTTCTCTTCTATCTTCGCCACTTCAATTGTTATTTTAAAATGGATCTAATAAAAACACAACTTTTAAACTTTAATAATGCAATTTTATAAGCAAAAATTAAAAAACATGCACAATAAAACGAAAAACGGAACAAAAATTACTAAATTTACTATATCTGTAATTCTAACGACACGCTGTTTTCGGAAAACTATGGCGTCAGGAGCGTTAAGTATCAGACTCCGGACCGAGTTGTCGCCACTCTCCTTACAGGCACTCTACCTCGACTCAGCTAATAGCGCGAAACACAGATTATCGAGTCAAGAGTCACAGGAAATGGGAATCATTTTCGGTAGAGATACGAAATTAAGTTACGAAAACATGGCGGATAACCAGTGGACGATTTCGCTGTTCGTATACAGTGCTATTCAAAAGTATAAGATCAGGCGTTTTTTTGTGCTAAAGAAAAAACAGACGCATCAGTTTTTCTGATAATTTCTATATCCGTAATGAACACAAATGTCAAACAAAACTACAACTTTGGATTAAGCAAAAATATTTTTGTAATAATTTATGCAAAAAAACCACAAAAAACACATGTGCAAAAGTATAAGACCACCCTGAAAAAATGGAACTGTCCTACCACTTTTTTGCATATAAATGAATTGGCACAACTAATCGAACTTCAGAAGTGCTGCGGTACAGTCAGAGGGAATATACAGCGGTTTATAGACAATGCTTAAAGCCACACATCTCAGTGAATCTGAAATCCGGATAATTTGGGCACTACACCGTAGTGGGAAATCGCAGCGCCAAATTGCTGCACCGATTGGTCATTCAAAATGTGCTGTTGCCAATGTATTAGCCAGAGGACATGATGGGTATGGAAAATTTGGCACAGGACGACCAAAACTTCTCTTTGAAAGATCTCGTCGTTACATCTGTGCTCTTGCTACCAGGGAGAAAATGTCAGCAGTGAAAATGAAATCCACTATGAACATCTCCTGTTTCACGAGCACCATTACAAGAGTTTTGAGTACTTTACAGAACATACGATACTGTAAAGAAAAGAGAGCACCGCCCCTAACACCAATACACAGAACAGCACGTCTGTTCTTTGCCCGTAAAACCATGTACAGCCATGAAAGGCACTCTGTAATTTTTTTTGATGAGAAGAAGTTTAATCTCGACGGGCCTGATGACATTCACTTTTACTGGCGTGATTTACGGCAGGCCATAACAGTGAAGATTAGCCGCCAAATGGGAGGAGGTGCAGTCATAGTTTGGTGTGGATTTTCTGCTCTCGGAAAAATGGACTGTGTTGTTATCAATGGACCCATGACGTCAGTGGAGTATCGGAAGATGACAGACCAGCAACTTCTGGCGTATGGTGAAATTCTAGAAAGGCTCAAGTCTAGTTTTCAACAAGATAACACATCCTGCCCCACGTCCAACATGATGAAACTGTGCTTTTAAACACAAAATAATAATTTTCCAGGTCGCAGAATTTTTCCTTCCATATTTCGATAGAAAAATCTTTACAAAATAATAAGTTTCTCCGATGGCCCGCAAGATCACGAAATTGAACCCCATTGAAAACCTTTCGGGCTTACTGGCAAGAGATGTTTATAAAGGTGAGTAGAAGTTTCAAACGACTGATGATGTTTTCATAGATGAAATATCAGCAATTTTTACTGCGTTGGAGTTAGTTTCATGTGAACTTTACAGAGATTGGTTGAGTCCATGACAGAACGTATTTTTGATGTAATCCATAACACTGGAGGAATCACAAAATACTAAAACAGCATGATCGCAATGTTGTTTGTTCATGGTCTTATATTTTTGCATATGTGTTTTTAGTGGGTTTTTTCCATAACTTTTTCCAGAATTATTTTTACTTTATTTCCAAAAAAGTTTCGTGCACACTTTTGGCAAACGTTCTTGATTTCCACCGAATGTCACCCAAATAGGTGGATTTACAGTTTCGAGCATACTTTTGCCAAACGTTCATGATTTTCACCGAAAGTCACCCAAATGGGTGGATTTACAGTTTCGTGCAAATATTTTTGGTTGACATTTGTGTTCATTATGGATATAAAAATTGTCAGAAAAAATGATGCGTCTGTTTTCTCTTTAGCACAAAAAACACCTGGTCATATACTTTTGAGTAGCACTGTACGTAGGAAGGTTAATTCAAAATTATTAGAATTATTATTTTATTTAGTTATTTATTTTATATAAGAAAAAAATTGCAATTACAATTATCTACAATAACTTAGTAGTAATAACTAGTTGTTACCCGCGGCTTCGCCCGCCCGCGCCATCTGTTGAGGGGAATTACAAAGCAAAAGCATATAATTTTAAATGAAAACCCCAGAAAGTGGGAAAGGGGGGGGGTCTTAGGGGGCTGATTTTTGGCGATAGAGCAGGTCCTTTAATGATAAGCCTGCCCTGAAAATTCCAAATCGCTAGCTCAAACCGTCTAGGAGGAGATAGAATTACAAATAAATAAATAAATACACGCAAGAGTTTTAGTATATAGATAATTACAATATAAAAACAAAAATTCAAATAAGATAAATTCAATAGTTTTTCAAATAAGATAAATAAGAAAGTGACCAAAAGACCTGGATGCCTGTCCAGGGGCATCCTTCAAAACTTTTACAGATCAATATAAAATTGTATATTTTAGTAGGACATTAAATTGTAACAACAACATCACTAACAATAACATCACTGACAATAACAACAACAACAACAATAGTAATTATTCAATTCAAATAAATTCAATTTATTTGTACTCGATTATAAAAGATTAATATACAAAAAAATAAATAAAAACATAGGAATAATAATAGCTTAACAAACTAATATATAAAACAAAGATGAGACAGAGCTGTACATATCTGTTACAATGTGAACAACAAGATGACATTAATTGTGCAATGTTGATAATTCTAGAAACGTTTAAGCAGTAAATGTATTTGAGTAACAGATGCCAATATGATCTTGCTGTCTGCTGTACAGTTCCTGGATCATAAATAAATGAGAGCGAAGAGACTGTGTAGGTCGAGGTAGTGGTGGATGGAACGTGGTATGTTGTTGATGATGCTGTCGTAGATTGAGCACCACGAAATAGATCTTCGAGATGAAATTGCAATTAAATTTGTTGTGCACAATACGATGTAGATATCTGAGATCAGATTGATTTCTCAGTTGCTCAAGTGAGGTGATAGAAAGATCATTGCAGTCTGGAAAGCGACGAGACGAGAAGCCTCTGAAGCTGTGCTGAACATTCTCAAGTCTATTAAGGTGAAATGCAGCGCATCCATTCCAAACTATGCAGCAGTACATTAGTAGTGGCAAGGTATACTCTTGTAAAGATGAATAAATGTAGCCGAAGATTTGAGGGAGCAGCAGTTG
Organism: Rhysida immarginata; assembly: GCA_023313115.1. Taxonomy (NCBI): domain Eukaryota; kingdom Metazoa; phylum Arthropoda; class Chilopoda; order Scolopendromorpha; family Scolopendridae; genus Rhysida; species Rhysida immarginata. The sequence goes on along the minus strand of JAHWFO010047584.1, from coordinate 81,274 downwards.
CGCAGGGTGAAGCCCAGCGACCGATATACACTCTTGCCAAGACTGTCAATGTTCTGAGAGAAAAGCAACCGAAAATCCTGTATAAGATCCAGGTCACGCATACGATCACGGCGAGCAAGCGGCACATTGTTGAGTAAATAACACGAGTTTAAAAGATGTTGAAAATTGATGATTATTTTGCACCAGGTTAAGAGTAGGTTTAGGGCCTGCTATAGCCGGTGTATATCTTCAAGGGACGAAACCGTAGTAAAAAGTTTGAGAAACTTCATAGAAAAGAACAAAGAGGAGAGAAGGGAGGCCAGAAACAAAGATGGAAAACAGAATAGGACCCAGGACAGATCCCTGAGGTAGCCAGCTGTAGGGTAATAGGGGTGGAGTGGTAGCCGTTGAAATTAAGAACCGATCGCCGATTGTTTCAGTAGCTACTGAGAAGCTTTAGAGTCGAACCAATAAAATCGGTAGAGGCAATATTGTGAAGTAGACATGCATGATTGACTGAGTCAAAAGCTTTTCTGAAATCAATGAATATTGTATCAACTTGTTCAGGGCGATCGATACATGTTAAATAATAGTCGGTGAAACTGACTAAGTTGGTTTCAACAGATCGACCAGGGTAAAAGCCATGCTGCTGTTAAGGTATGGAGGAAGCAACGTGAGCTAGTATGTTCCTGTGAAGAGAAGAATCAAATACTTTGGCCGGAGTTGGAAGAATGGATATGGGTCGATAGTAATTGACAGCTGAGGAAGGTCCATTCTTGTGCATGGGAATCACAATGCTAGTTTTCTAGATGTCAGGAAAATTCCTTGATTTTGGCAGAGGAAGAACATATGCTGTATGAGTGATAGAAGAGCAGTAGATAAACCCTTAAACACAAGCAGAGTAATGTCAGTGGATTTTGAAGGACTTTTGGCATTCAATCGCCTTATTGAATGGAGTATATGAAGCACATTAATAGATGTTAAATGAAAGGTCCCAAGAGGTGAAGGCATGAAAGCTGCATCAAATTCACTATGGATGACTGTGGAGTCAGAATTGTGACTGTAGCAATAAGTGTTATTAATAATAGTAATGATTACTTACTTACTTTTCAAACCCGCTTGTCCAACCAGCGATCGCGAACTTCCACCATCAGGCGCATGTCCTCCGTGGTAATACCCAAGCAACTCGAACCCAGATTCTCCATGTAGTATAGCCACCTGATCCTAGGCCGGCCCCTGGGTCTCTTACCCACCGACTTGGAAAATAACAACTTCCTATGAAGACTAGTTTGCGGCATCCATACCATGTGGCCATACCAGCGCAACTGAGATCTCTCAATGCGCAGAAGTAGTGGCTCAACACCTAAAGACTCCCTTATTGTGCTGCTGTGCACTCTATCTAGTGAGGTAACATCTGCCACACCTCTCAGAAATCTCATTTCGGCCGCTTGTACCCGCGATCGCACTCTTTTGGTCATTATCCACGCCTCATGACCATAGGTGAGAATGGGGACAAAGATAGATTTGAAGACGGAGAGCTTGGCTTTGTTACCCAGCTCGCGTTTCGATACCACGCATCGCCACAGTTTATGTCTCACACAGCTTGCTGCACAGATCCGAGCATCCAATTCTTTCTCCTGCCGGCCATCACACGTGAATGCTATCCCCAGATACTTGAATTTCTCCACCTATGTCAATGAGGCTCCTCTAACATGGAGAGCACACATAGCAGGCTGTCTCGAAAAGACTGGAACCTCAGTTTTAGTCACATAGCCAGCTTCTTCACATTTGGCTGCAAAACGGTCTAGGCCATGCTGAAGGTTCGTGCGAGAAGACCAAGGAGCAATGAGCAATCTCTCCAACAGGTACTCGCTAACACAAACACGTTCATCGCCTCAGCTGCGCCTGTCTATCCAGTCCATAAAGATAATTAACAAGAGGGGCGACAGTACGCACCCTTGGCGGAGTCCGACACCCACTGAGAACGATCTTGACTTAATGCCCCTTATCCGGACACACATCCAGAGCTTTCGTACAGAGACATGATAGCAACCAGTACTTGCCCATCCACTCCATACTCGTGCAACACTTGCCAGAGCTTCTCTGGAGGAACTCTGTCATATGCTTTTCTCAGGTCCACAAAGCAAGTGTAGACCTCTTTCGCATACTCCCAGGATTTCTTAAAGATATGCCTTAAAGCAAAGATGTGATCCGTCGTGCTTCGGCCAGGTCAGAAACCACACTGCTCCCCCGACAGTTTGGAGTCGACTATTTCCCGATTTCTGTTCTCCAGACACTTATCGTACACTTTCCCAGGAATGCTGAGCAACAAGATGCCTCGATAGTTGTTGCAATCTCCCTGATCTCCCTTTTTGAAGATACGGATGAGAATTCCTGTCTGCCATTGCTTAGGGGCCTGTCCAGATATCCAAGCAACCTGACACACTCGAGTCAGCCACAGGATCCTGATTTAAGGCCTTTAACATCACGGACCGGATTTCATCATCACCTGCAGCTTTGCCAGTCTTCAGGGACTTAATTGCCCATCTGACTTCTGCTTCAGTGATACTACCATGATTATTCTCCGCTCCAAGGTGCACCTCATGTGTCTCAGTTGTTGCTGTCACCGGATTACGAAGAGATGCAAAGTATTCCTTCCACCTATGCAACACGCTCTCCTCCGTTTTAAGAAGCCTCTTAATAGTTTCGATGAAAGAGACTTCTTTCCACGGACGCGGCAAACGGCCTGGCAGAATACCTTGTTTGCCGAACCATAGTCTGCTCCCCAAACTTCTCCTAGGCTTTGGCTTTAGCTATTGATACTATCTTTGCTGCAGCTTTTCACACCTCAGTGTACCACACTCGACTCGAAGTTGACTTATTTGCAAGCTATAGCAAATAGGCTTCCTTCTTTGCCTTGAGAGCTTCTTGGACTTCACCGTTTCACCATGCAGTCGCTGTCCTTTTCTCACCACCCTGCGCACACTCAGCCGCTTACGATCACAGCACAATGCAGCCGAATTAATCAGAGCAGTTTTAAAAAACTGCCACTCCTCTTCAACAGTACCACGATCACTGGGTAATTCTTTGAAGCTTGAAGATATGTTATCTGCAAAAGTCTTTCTCACAGCTCTATCCTCCAATGCCTCCCATTTGATGCGCCAAGTTTGTCTGATCCTAGTATTTCGCTTGGTTGGCATGGATTCAGAAAACCGCAAAGCGCAGACAACAAGTTGGTCATTAGCTGATAGTTCTGCCCCTCTTCTCACACAAGTATCCAACACTGATCGGAATAAGTCGGCTGATACGATTACAAAATCAGTCAGTGACTTCTAGTCCATTGCATTCCTGTACCAGGTATACTTTTCAATATACCTGTGCTGGAAGATGGCGTTTGTGATGGAAAGTCCTTTGTTGTAACAGAGATCCAACAAGCACCTCTCATTCGCTTATTAATCGGGATCACCATTCTTCCCAATCACGCCTCGGTCATCAGCCCCCAGATGTGCATTGACGTCGCAAAACCAGGATGACAGGATCTGCACTCACTCTTCTGCTAAGAGCAACATCAACTTTATCTAGAAAAAGTGCGTACTCTGTGACTGCATTCAGAGCATATGCAACGAATAGAGAGAGAGACCGTTTCCCTATCTGAAGCCTCAGGAGACACAGTCTTCCACCTAAGGGGGTCCAATCTGCAACTTAATCTGCTAGCCGGTGATTTGTGAGTATCCCCACTCCTGCCTGGACTGTCATGTTAGGGTCGACACCCAAGCAGAAGAGCTTCCTCCTCCTTCTATGTCCACAGTTCCAGAACCCGGACGTTTCGTAGAGGTAATAACTAGGATATCCAGTCGATACCGCTTGTCTTCCTCCACTAACTCTGACTCCTTTCCTGCCATACGTTCCTAATGCCGATTGACAGCACTCGATCCCGTTGTCGCTCTACACATTTCTCCTCCTGGATAAAGGCATGCGCTTCCCCCGGCCTTTTCCCCAAGCGCATAGCGAGTTCACTGGTGGGGCTTCTCGGAGGCATTGCTCCGAGATACCAGTCGGGAGATTGTCGACTGTTTTTCGAAAGAGAGCCTCTGCCTAACTCCCGAACGCGGGTGACTTTAATCTGCCCTACACCCGATGCAATATGAATTCTCTCATTCGTCGACATCATGAGATAATAATAATTATTTCAATTATTTCAATTTTTTTTCAATTGCAATTTCAATTTATTTCAATTCGGATCCAGATAAATTTTACAAAGTTTACAAGAATCATTTTTATCAAAAAATTTACAAAATTTAAATTTACTTTACAATACTTTACAATAATTTTTAAATACCCAATTCGAACCCCAAATTCTGAAGCCCTTTCTGGGCTTTTATGGATATAAGTCCGGGTTATATATACAGGGTGCGTAAGGTATTTGAGGACAGATTCACGTCAAGAAAGAAAACAAGTCAGGCAACCGAAATGGCCAGGACCGATAGGATTTTAAAGAAATCGAGAACAAAAAGGAAAGCATTTGATATCTAAAGAAATCTTTCATTGTTATGAATTCGATGCGGTTGCAAAAGAAGGTTCTGATTGCTAAGAAAGGCGTACTTCTAAGGGTATACTTCAAACTGAATAAAACAATTTGAAAAGTTAAATGGAGAACGTAGCATTTCTCTATAGATTAGAACATATACGAATCCTTTAATTTGTTACCATTTCTATTTAATAATCTTTCTTCAAAAACTATTGCCAACACTTTTCTACGTAAGCATATATCATTGAAGGGATGACTAGCTACCAGCTAATATTAAAATTTGCCTAATACAAAGTACCTATTGATACTGTAAGGCATAAGTAGTTACATGCTACATCTTAGCAGAGGAAGTTTCCAATAGTTTCATAATGTTATTATTAAAACACGAATCATAGAACTAATTTCAATTAACATTAATTTTACGTTATGTTCATTCATGGCACATCATTCCAAGCCGTTTGATATATTACATGCCATATTTTAGCATTGAAAGTTCCAATGAACCATAATGGGCTCATGAAAAGCAGGTACCTTTGAACCAATTTTGACAATCATTCATTTTACGTGATATTCAAGCATGACACATCATTCCAAGTTTTTTTATATATTACATGACAAATCTGAGCTTTGAAAGTTTCCCCTGAACCATACTGATTCCATGAAACCACATTCCAATGAACTTTTTTCGACTATCGTTAATTTTACGTTAATATTCAATCATGATATGTTATTTCAAACTCTTTGATATAATACATTCCATATCTTAGCATTGAAAGTTTCCAATGGACCATAATTGTACCACTTAACCACATACCCTTGAACTGACTGATATTGACCATCAAGGAAGACCATCACGTGTCTTCACTTAATTTACAAGCCTTTAACTATGCTTTAACTATGGAGTGCCAAAGGAAGAACAGCATTTGGCAATGCATAAGCCATTTATACATGGAATTGTATATTGAAAAACATGGTCCTCTATATTCTTTTGACCTTTTGAACCGGAAGTAGTTCACCGATTTTTTCCACCAACGAACTCAGTCTTCCGATTTCTCTAAGTTGTTGAACTGCGAACACGGACAGACAGGCAGACAGACAGACAGACGGACGGACGCACTTTGTGAAAACATAAGTACCTATCGGTCCTAACAATAATAGGTCAGGCAACCGAAATGCCCAGGACCGATAGGATTTTAAAGAAATCGAGAACGAAAAGGAAAGCATTTGATTTCTAAAGTAGCATTTCATTATTATGAATTAGATGAGTTTGCTAAGGAAGCCTCTGGTTGCTAAGCAAGGCGTACTTCTAAAGGAAACATAGTTCAAACTGACTAAAACTATCTGAAAATTTAAATGGTGAAAGTGGCATTTCTCTATAGATTAAAACATATATGAATCCTTTAATTTGTTAACATTCCTATTTGTTGGGATTGTTATAATGATATAACTGTTAATGTTCAAATTAGAGGGAGCTACTTTTTAATGCTTTAAATGTGCTCTCTCTATGTTCTTTCATTATATATATTGTCTTTTGCACTAGACTGGTTTGGAGAGTATACATATCGTTTCCTTTAAAATAAACCGTTCTTCTTTTCATCGTCGGCTGAAGTATTATTAATTCCTAACAAATTATCACTAAAGAAACCTAACAAGGTTATGTGCCCAGCACGCTTCTACTGCGCGTGCTATGTGAGGATGGAGTAACTGAACATTGTGAATAAAAGTGAGCCAGGAGCTGGCGAGACGAAAAACTTTCGGTTTTGGAGCCATTGTGTGCGGCGACCATGGCCAAGAGAGGCAAGTGCAAACGCGGGAAAACGACGGACAGATAAGTACATTAATAAAAATAAGTAACAATGGAATGGAATCAGTCATTTACGTCATTGGGCATTGAAAAGTTAACAGAGACAAACTATGAATCGTGGAGCTATAACGTAAAAATGTTGTTATATGATCGAGGATTATGGCCCTTTATCGACGGTTCAGTGATGCCGCTGCCCGAGACGGCCACTTAAGAGCTGAAGGAAAAACGTGAGTTAAAAACTCAACAAGCTCTATCAACGATTGCTATGACTGTAACACTGACTGTGCAGAGACTGATTGAAGAAGCCAAAACGGGAAAGGAGGCATGGGAAATTTTAAAAGAGATGTATGAGCCGAAATCGAGAGTGCGAATTCTCGGATTGAAACGAACATTCGTGAATATAAGACTTGGTGAGGACGAGAGCATGAGCTCATATCTCGGACGGTTGAGAACATGTGCTTTGCAACTAGAAGAAGCTGGTGTACTCGTAGTCGACAGTGAGCTAGCGTACATGATGATACCTGGTGTATCTGCTTCGTACGATTTAATTGTCACACAGTTCAACACATTGGAAGATGAGAAGTTCACCTCGAGAGCAGTTGGACAGGCTCTATTAGTGGAATATGAGAGAAGAAATTCCAGGATAAAGGAAGAGGAAAGGGAAACAACAGGACAGGCTTACACAACAATTAGGAAGAAACCTCCAAGACGGGATCAACCGAATAAAACAAAATTCAAGGAAAGATGCTATCACTGTGGCAAGCATGGACATAGCAAAGTATGGGCAAGTATTGTCGGATCAAAGCCAAGCAAGATGGTGAGGATGCTAATAAAAGCACAGACAATAATGAAAAAAGGAACACAATGATTACGGCTTTGGAAGTAACCATTGACACGGATGCATGGATAGTGGATAGTGGTGCTACTCATCATTTTTCGCACAGAAAAGAATGGTTCCAGAATATGAAGATCAGTACTGAAAAGAAAGTGGCTGTAGGAAATGGAACTTGCGAAATCATGGGATACGGTGACACAGAGATGCAGACTAATGTTAATGGAAGAAGAGAAATAATCTTGCTGCAAATTGTATACTATGTGCTTCAACTAAGAAGAAACCTGATGTCAGTGAGCACCGTGGACAAAAACAAGTATGAGGTGAATGTCAAAAAATGGTGAAATGTACCTGCAAAAATTAAGAATGACTTGTATGTCATGAATGCCCAAGTATTGAAGGTATGTGAAGGGGAATTGAACTGTGTGGAAAAAGGTATGGATTTTGAGTTGTGGCATAGGAGATTTTGTCATATCAATTATGGAGATTTGGAAAAGATGGCAAAAGGAGACTATGTTCGTGGGTTTGAGAGAGTCAAGCCAGAAACAATCAAGTGCCAAGACTGTTGCATTGGGAAAGCAACGAGAGCCAGTCATCCACCAGTAAATGGTAGCTAATCTAAAGGCATCCTGGAATTGATTCACATGGACTTGTGGAGACCAAGCTCTGTAAGCACTACTGGTGGAAGAAAGTATTTTATATCATTCATAGATGATTACAGTCGGAAGACAGAAGTAGTCCTACTAAGAAGAAAGGACGAAGCGTTCAAAGAAATAGAAAAATATGTGACAAGAGTAGAAGTACAAACCGACCAAAGGGTGAAGCAGATAAGAACCGACAACGGACTGGAGTTATGCAACCGAGATGTGAGGGAGTTTTGTCAGAATAAAGGAATTCATCATGAAGTGACGAACATCTACTCACCGGAAATGAATGAAGTAGCAGAACGGCTAAACAGGACTGTTATTGAGCTTGTGAACACTACAATTCACGCAGAAAATTTGCCAAAGCATTTGTGGGGTGAAATTCTGATGACAGTCATGTATGTTAAAAACGCAAGTAGACATAGTAATGTTAAAGAGATGGCACCATTAGAAAAATATTCTGAGTTCAAACCAAGTGTGAGACATCTGCGAGCTGTCAGATCGATTGCCTATGCACACATACCAAAACAAAAAAAGAGGGAAACTCGTTCCAAAAGCATGCCGATACATTATGGTAGGTTACGCAATGAACTCTAAAGGATATAGGTCGTGGAAACCTGGAACAAGTGAGGTCATTGAAACAAAGCATGTTTATTTTGAGGAAGGAGTAACAAGAGATGACCATGAAGATGGCGTACTGCATGAAGACAAAGGTAACTTAGACAAACATGTAGTGTTCGAGGAAGAGGAAGAGGAAGAGGAAGAGGAAGAGGAGGACCAGACGGATCAACCAGAGCTTACAGAAGAAGTTATGGATGAAACCTCAAGAGAAATTAAACCGACTCGAACCAAAGTAATAAGAAACCCATGGGGTAGAAAGGGGAAGCCCAAACAACCAAACTAAATAACATTGAACTGATAGTTCCTGAAACAATTGAAGAAGCGATGGCAAGTGAACAAGCCTTGGAATAGAACAAAGCCATGGAAAGAGAACTTCAGACTCATGAAGAAAGAAAAACTTGGACGTTGACAAAATTACCAGAAGGGAAAAAGGTATTATCCTGAAAATGGATTTTCACAATAAAAGAGAACAATAAAGACAAGACTCCTCAGTTCAAAGCAAGACTAGTAGCGAGAGGATTTGATCAAAGACCCGGAATTGACTATGAAGAGACGTTCTCTCCAGTTGTGAAGTTTTCCCTCATTTGATCAATGATAGCGCTTGCAGTGAAAAACGGATGGATAACTAGATATATAGATGTCAAATGCGCTTACCTGTACGGCCCAATCGAAGGTTCCTCAGAGAGCCAATATACGGCCTGATATTTCGTACTAAAACTTCAGAGAGCAATATACGGCCTGAAACAAGCCGGAAACAGTTGGCATAAAGAATTGGAAAAGACATTGCTAAAAATGGGATGTAAGAAAATCAAAAGTAGTAATTGTATATACACATACAAGGAGGAAGCAATATTACTTGTATATGTGGATGATATAGCAATTTTCTCAAAAACAGAAGAAACGATGGAAGAAATAATGGAGAAGATTTCAAAAGTATACACATTCAAGGATTTAGGAGAAATCACAAAGTTTTTGAATATAAAGTTCGAGCGTGACCCAGTAAGAAACATAAGCATGAACCAAACAGATTTTATCAACAAATCACTGAAGAAGTTTGGAATGGAAGAAACGCGGCGAGAAACTACTCCAGCTGACCCATGAATGAAATATTCAACAAATGGAGAAGAATGTGAAGAAAAATGTAAGTGTATGTTTAGAGAAGTGATAGGATCTCTATTGTATTTGGCATATAGAACGAGTCCAGATATAATGTTCGCAACCATAGAACTATCACAATATGTTGAAGAACCGAGCAAACAACACTGGGAAACTGTCAAGCACATTCTGAGATATCTTGGAGGCACTGAAGAATACAAGATGTGGTACAAAAACAGAAACGATGAGGGGTTGATGCTGATTGGGCTGGGATCGACTATCCTTCAGTGGGACTGTTATAACTCAAGACGGAAATCCTGTAATATGGAAAGCATCCAAGCAGAAATGTGTTGCATTATCAAGTATGGAGAGTGAATACATAGCTTTGAGTGAAACACTACGCGAACTCGTCTGGAACAAAAGAATACTCAAGGAACTTAACTTAAGGGGAAGTGAACCTGTGATAATGTTGTGCGACAACAGATCAGCCATGATGTTTTCTAAAACCTGCAGTAAGAACACTCGTACAAAGCACATCGATACAAGATATAATTTTGTGAAAGATCTTGTTGAGAATGGTGATGTCATAATAAATTATGTGCCATCAAGTGAGAACTTAGCCGATACAATGACTAAAAGACTGAAGGGTACTAGTCATAAGAGGATGTGCAAATTAATCAATCTTGAATAATGGTTCCTGTTTAAGTGCCTCTTCAAATTTTGAACCCTTAAATAATTATAAAGGGGAAGTGTTGGGATTGTTATAATGATATCACTGTTAATGTTCAAATTAGAGGGAGCCATTTTTTAATGCTTTGAACGTGCTCTCTCTATGTTCTTTCATTATATATACTGTCTTTTGCAGTAGACTGGTTTGGAGAATATACATATTGTTTCCTTTAAAATAAACCGTTCTTCTTTTCATCAGTTAATTCCTAATAAATTATCACTAAAGAAACCTAACACTATTTAATTAGCTTTCCTCAAAAACTATTGCAAACGCTTTTCTATGTAAGCATGTACCATTGACAGGATGATAGCTACAATACTTCGCACAGGGAAAGGAGAATTTTGACGGATTACTTTTTCCTGGAGTGCCACTATCGTAAAGCACAGAGATAAAGAGATAATGAATGGAAATGTGCAAACACCCCTACACATAGAGAGGGGTCCTGGCATAACTCTTTTGAAGTTGCTGCTGCTCTATTCAGAAAAGACCTAGTTTGTTTTTTTTTATAGTGAGGGAGTGAATTCCAGGAATACTTCAAGAAATTCATCGATCCGATTTTTTCCATATGAGACAGTTCTTCTTTCCCCGCGCGAAGTATAGCTATTGTTAAAATTTGCCTAACACAAACTTACTATTGATAATATAAGGCATAAGTAGTTAAAATAGTTTCATAATGGTATCATTAAAACACGAATCATTGAACCAATTTCAATTATCATTAATTATACGTTATATTCTTTCATGACACATCATTCCATGTCGTTTGATATATTACATGCCATATTTTAGCATTGAAAGTTCCAATGAACTATAATGGGTCTACGAAAAGCAGGTACCTTTGAACCAATTCGACTATCATTCATTTTACGTGATATTCATGCATGACACATCATTTCAAGTTTTTTTTATATATTATATGCCAAATCTGAGCTTTGAAAGTTTCCCCTGAACCATACTGCTTCCATGAAACCACATACCATTGAACCTATGTCGACTGTCATTAAGTTTACGTTAATATTCAATCATGACATGTTATTTCAAGCTGTTTGATATAGTACATACCATACCCTTGAACCAGTTCTGACTGATATAGACCATCAAGGAAGACGATCACGTGTCTTCACTTAATTCACAAGCCTTTTCTCTGCTTTAGCTATAGAATCTTGAAGGGACAACAGCATTTGGCAATGCACAAGCCATTTATATTTGGAATTGTATAGTGAAAAACGTGTTCCCCTGTATTATTTTTGACCTTTTGAGCCGGAAGTAGTTCACCGACTTTTTTACCAACGAACTCAGTCTTCCGATTTCCCTAAGTTGTCGAATTGCTAAAACGGAAGTCGAAAATTCGGATGCATTCGAAAGCTAGAATACCAACTGACAGACAGATAGACAGCCGGACGGACGGACGCACATTGTGAAAACATAAGTACTTATCGGTCCTAACAAGAGATATAAGTCGAGATAATAACTTTATTATCGAAACATATCATGAGCATATCAAGAAACCTTGTTATATGGCTATTCAATGAATCCGCCTTCAGCTTCTATAACTGCTTCAATGCGAGATCCAAACCGTCGACATGCGCGAATCAAATGGTCATGGTTCAAACTCGAGCAATGGCATCTTTCAATTCATCTTTGGTGTTATGAGGGTGTTCATTGACCTCTCTCTCCACCATGCTCCATACGTTGTAGTCCAACGGATTCAAGTCAGAGTAGTTATGAGGCCAAATCCACAGCAAATCAGCTTCACACGGATTTTTCAGCTTGTTTAAGAGGCTTTTTGATTTGAGTAGGCGTTTGTCTCGTGTTTTGTCTAACATAAACTGGCGTCTTCGTATAACATGCTAGTGATATCTGATGTTTTCATAGACAACATATCTGATTCTTCCTTCCGACACATGGAGATCTTTGGCAAGTGACCTCATGGATGTTCTGAGAGGGTCATCGATGGTCTGCTGCACTTTTTGAATAAATTCAGGTATTCTGATGATGTCAGAGCGTAAGGCATGCTTTGCTACTGGTGCAACATTGCCATCTTCGGTCTCCATCTCGAATTCGCACTTAGTGGACGAATGATCTTGCAACCTTTAGAAATCGTGGTATCTCTAAATCGCTGTGTTCTGCCTTTATACGATTATAGCATGACTCTTTATGATTTGTATTACTTCAGGTGTTCTGATGATGTCAGAGCGTGAGGGATGCTTTTTACCCTTTGCTGCTGTTGAAAATTGCCATCTTCGGTCTCCAACTCCTTCCGCACTTGCCGGCCAGGTGGCCGAGCGGGCTAGGGCGTAGGCTTTCTAGTTCTCAAGTCCGCCTGGTCGTGGGTTCGAATCCCGCCGTGGGCATGGATGTTTGTGTTTGTCCCGGGCTGCGTACAGATATAACTTGTGTAAAAGGCGCAAATTGACTTTAGTAGTCGACGCCAAAAATTCTAATAAACCGACCAACCAACCTTCCGCACTTTGTGGACGAATGATCTTCAGACCTTTAGAAATCGTGATATCTCGAAATCGCTGTGCTCTGCCTTTATTGCCACGATTACTGCTTGTCTCTTCATGATTTGTGTTATTTGATGGTCCGCCATTTTGCTACCCGGAAACGTAAAGGACAGACAATTAATTATAGTGCAGCAGTAGCCAAACGAATGTGTGTCCTCAGATACCTTACGCACCCTAAATATACTTTTCTTAAAACAAACTTATAACATTAGATATATAAGCTTAAAGGAAACTGTTTTCATGAAGCTTTTTACTTCCAAATTTAAACTTACATTTCGTTCAGATAGCTTTTGTGTTCTTCCAATATAAAAGAAATTAGACACCACCAGCATGGAATGGCGTTCTATGCAATATTCGTATACGAAATTAGACACGAAGACACAGGTTAACAATGTGGTTTATGCAAATGCGCTTTACAAGTCATTTGGTTTTCAGAAATAAGAAAGGGAGCCTCATTGTCAGTACGCCTCATTTGTTACTAGTCGACGATGTCTGTTACCATGCAAAACCGTGCGTTTCTGGTTAAATGTTATCATGAATGCAATATCAATGTACGGCAGGCTTTGCAAAATTATCGTACCGTTCGACGAATACATGTACGTCGGGGGCCAATGACACCGTAGAGTTTGAAGAAGTTGATGACAAAGTTTGAAGCCAGAGATATGTTATCGGTAGCACCTGGCCGAGGAAGGAAACCCGTCTCTGAGGCAACCGTGGAGGCTGTTTCAGTAGCCTTAGAGGTAGCAAAAACGGAAACCTCACAAGGGGCGTGTAGCGTAAGTGCTGTTGCACTTCGAATGGACTTACCACTGAGTAGGGTGTACAAGATCGTACGTAAAGTGCTGCGGTACTACCCATACAAAATCCAACTTGTCCAACAACTCGAACCTAACGATCTTCCTCGTAGATAAACCTTCGCATTGGAATTCCTTGCAAGGATGGAGGTGGACGAGCATTGGTCATGGAATATTTTGTGGACGGACGAGGCCCATTTTTTACCTGAATGGGGATGTCAACACCCATAACTGCAGGATTTGGGCCACCAGTCTCCCTCATGTTCTCCACCAAATTCCATTCTCCTAAAGTTACCGTATAGTGTGGTATTACAGCAAATGTCCTAATTGGACCGTATGTTTTTGAAGAGCATTCGAGAGATGGACTCGAGACATGAACTGTGGCTGCTGCTCGCATGGCGTCGATGCTAAGAAGTATTGTGATACCAGAACTTCAGCAATGTGGCATTTTAGAGACAACGATTTTTATGCAGGATGAGGCTCCACTTCATATTGGTACATGGGTCAAACAGTTACTTCAGTAACATTTCACAGATGAACGGATTATAGGCTGAAACGTCCCCCTTTCTCGGCCACCCCAGTCACCAGATATTAACCCCTGTGACTTCTGGCTCTGGGGTTACCTCAAAGCCACTGTTTATGGTGATAACGTCAGGAATTTGGCGGAACTGAAAGAGGCGATACGCCGACAGGTTCGCAACATTCCTCCTGATATGCTACGACCTACAGTTGAGAACGCAGTAATCCGTTGTAAACTGCTTTCAGTAAATGGTGGAAGCCACATTCAACATGAAACTAATTTTAGTAACGATTAAAGACTTGTTAACCTGTGTCTTCGTGTCTAATTTCGTATACGGATATTGCATAGAGCGCCATTCCATGCTGGTGGTGAATTTTTGAACTAATTTTTTTGGTGGGTATGAACTTCCCATGCCCTCTTGTATAATATTACCAAGTATTATAGCTTTTGTTCGAGTAGTTTTTTTTATGGCCATGTCAAAATGGAACTTTTATTATAAAGATCTTGTATATTCTTGTTTTTTAAATTTAAAAAATTTTTTCGAAAAGTAATTTTAAGTTAATACCAAATATTCGAATAGAGTATCCATTTTTAAGATTTTTAATTCCTTATATTGATTTTCTATTGAACGTTCTTGTAACTTAGTACCATATATTATTTGTTTTGTAACGTTTCACGTATTGTATTGTAAAAACATTTTTGGGAGAGACTTGGTCATTGGAATAATAGCGTATATTATTTCTCACCTTCCAAGTTGACTATTTGCAGCTCCATTCAACTGCAGGAGTTTTTGGAAATACTGCCAGACCTCCCATACCAGGAAAGGACAATACACGAGCTCGTCGTGTTTGTAATCCCATGGACGTTTGCCGGCTGGATTCGGGAAGGACTAGGCCACGTCTTTCCTTATCACAGGTGAGTACCGTTCCTTAATGATTATTATGGTTTATCATACAAAGCCTCTTCTCATTACGTTAAATATCCCGCTCCCGCTCGAGGACCCGCTGCGATAAGTTAAATTTATTAGTGGCGTGGCAAAAGCATTCTTTAAATGTTTGTTCGCAAATTACTTACTTTTTTTTTTCTTGAGGTTATTAAAATTGAGAAACAACCCATTTAAAAAAGTTGCGAATTACAGTTTATTTTTACTTACCCACCTGGTCTTATTTAGACCCACTTTAATGATTTTATTTTATTTTCCGATCGCAGAGTTCGTCACGAATTGAGTTAATTGGCTCCGTGGCAAACTCCCTACTGACAGATCTTAAGATTCATGCGAATCTCGAACTGCGGTCGTCAATGGGACAGCTGGAACGAAGGCTTTGAGAAGACCCTCTCCCCGCAGGTAATACGGGTAAAATCGACTTATCACTGCACGTAAAGACCGTTTGTGACGGTTTCATTCGAATCAGCCTCATTTGGCTAACGAAGTGTTAGTTTCTTCTGTACCGATCACTTGTCTCTAATTTACTTATTTCATTTTTTGTAAGGTCCCCTTTGGAGACCATTGCGGGGGATAGCTCAGGCTATGCCGTATCCTACGCTTTAATAGGGTCGTGTGCCCACAGTTGTTTGATAATGGATTATTCAGAATCTCTGATTTCCCTTAATGTCAAGAATCTGAATAAACTTGTTAATTTCTTATTAGCCAAAATGCGTGCTGAAGTATCTACGCAACCTTAGCAATTTTGCCATAAGGCGCAGAATAAGGCTTTAAAAAGTACAGAGTCGTTAGATTCTCCTGTATTACTCCCCAGTGCAAATAAATTTAGGGAGCAAACAAAAAATAATAGGGATTACAAAAATTATTTAAAGAGTAAAAGTAATCGCAGGATGAATCTAGGTGCTAGGGTCAAGAATTCTTATGTGAAAGACAAAGAGCCCATAAAGGTTTCTTTGCTAGCACCAATTTGCAAAGGGAAAAGCCAGGTTCAGGGCAGAGTAAATCTCACCAAGGATAGGGACTGGGAGATAGTCCATCCTGAGCGCTCTAGGACGTTTTACAATGTCAAATTTGACCAGATCGAAGGCTTGTTGCAAGACAATTGGCGTCATAACTATAGAAGGTTGCAGTCTCGTTTGCGTTTTTGCGGCAAATAGGAACGGACAAGACTCCCCATGAGTATTGCGCAAAAGCGTTAATGTTCAAGGGTAAAAGCGGGGAATCGCAGGATGGAGGCTTTTCTACAAAAATATTCTGTAATAGCAATTTCCAGCGGATTAGGTGCTCCCAGCTTCACAAAAAGGACACAGACCGGACAGAGGAGGACCGGACGAAAAAAGAGGTCCCGTTGTCTCTACAAAGGCAGAAGCCCTCATACATTAGCGATCTACAATATAGAAAGCTTAAATGTTATATTAAGCAGGAGCAAAATGGACTTATTCATCTTGCTACGCATAGTAGCAAAAGTGTTCCGGGGGGGGGGGGAGCATGCCACCTTCCAAGGTAACTATTTGCAGCTCCACTGCTCTCGATCAGCAGATAGCAGACGAGAGCAAATGTGGAGGTATAGTGCCGCCTCCCAGCAGGGTAATTGGAAAAAAGAACGGCGGCAAGCGCGAAGGCGATAGACAGAAGTGTCATGAACTCAAGAAATGGAAGCGACGCAGAAAAAAGCGCGCAAGCAGAGGTCTTGAGCAGGAGATTTGGATTCGGGGAGAGGAAATCTGGAACGGTACGAGTAAGTCACTGAAAAAGACTCCTCCAGAGAATGCAAGAAAACATAGGCTTCGAATTCACGAAGGGAAATGCGCCTCACGTAGCCAGACTGTCTCTCCGCTGAGAATAACGAGGCTTTCCCAACAAAATTCAAGACCTCCGTCGTTATATCACTATGCGAGTGATATTAACGTTCCAAGACTTTTGCAGGAGTTTTCTGCTATTCCTCTACAACGTCGTCACAAAGTGTGCTAGTGCCTGGAGCGTTACTACGAGAGACCCGCCAGTGCATCATGGAAAGCCAACGGGAGTTGGAGAGACAGACTTCAAGCCCGTAGCCACGTAAGCCGCTGTCTGCCAGCAACCATTCGGGACGAAAACCCACTACGCATGTTGGTAACCGTCGTAGGCATTCAAGTGCAGGAGTTTTTGGAAATATTGCCGGACCTCCCAAACGAGGGAGGGTCAATACACGAGCTCGTCGTGTTTGTAATCCCGTTGACATTTGCCGGCTGGATTCGGGAAGGACTAGGCCATGTCTTCCCTTATCACAGGTGAGTACCGTTCCTTAATGATAATTATGGTTTATCATACAAAGCCTCTTCTCATTACGTTAATAATCCCGCTCCCGCTCGAGGACCCGCTGCGATAAGTTAAATTTATTAGTGGCGTGGCAAAAGCATTCTTTACATGTTTGTTCGCGTAATACTTTCTTTTTTTCTTGAGGTTTTTAAAATTGAGAAACAACCCATTCAAAGAAGTTGCGAATTACAGTTTACTGTTGCTTACCCACCTGGTCTTTAATGATTTTGTTTTATTTTCTGATCGCAGGGTGCGTCACGTATTGGGTTAATTGGCTCCTTGGCAAGCCCCCTACTGACAGATGTTAAGATTCATGCGAATCTCGAACTGCGGTCGTCAATGGGACCGCCGGAATGAAGGCGTTGAGAAGACCCTCTCCTGTTGCTGGTTATTAATCTTCCTCCTTGGTTAATACGGGTTAAATCGACTTATCACTGCATGTAAAGACCGTTTGTGACGGTTTCATTCGAATCAGCCTCACTTGGCTAACTAAGTGTTAGTTTCTTCTGCACCGATCACTTGTCTCTAATTTACTTATTTCATTTATTTTGTAAGGTCCCCTTCGGAGACCATTGTGGTGGATAGCTCAGAATTTTCCGTATCCTACGCTTTAGTAGGGTCGTGTGCCCACAATTCTGTTTGTTAATGGATTATTCAGAATCTCTGATTTCTCTTAATGTCAAGAATCTGAATAAACTTGTTAATTTCTTATTAGCCAAAATGCGTGCTGATTTTAACGTGTTTTTACGTTAAAATAATGGTAGTGAGTTCTTAAATGCAACAATTTTAAATTTATTTCAGACAGGTTTCGGTATTAAACCATCTTAGATGGGCTACAATAGTTAGCGTGGAAATAACAGCTTATATAAGGAAGCGGGTACTTCCACGCTTACTATTGTAGCCCACCGAAGCTGGTTTAATACCGAAACCTGTCTGAAATAAATTTTAATTTGTTGCATTTAAGAACTCATTACAATTATTTTTTTGTTATACGCAACATGGACCCATACTACCATTACTTTTATACGTTAGCTATTCATTTTCCAATGCGCATACTCATCCTGAACGTGACATTTTTCAGTTTGACATTGGGAATATGAATTCATAGGAATTTTTGTGATAGGTGTTCATAGTCTTGAGAAAATTAGTAATTTTAAAATTGGATAAAAATCGAGGGTATACAATTGTGAAACAGCAGGAGGGGAGATGCTGTGACAGGATGAAGTTTAGTTTAGGAATTTTTGGTTGTTTTTGAATGCAGTTGAAGTTAGTCTTTGGATTTTTAGGAGAATTGAGGCATTGAATTAATTGGAAGGTAGTTTGTAATATGGATTCTATGTAGAGTTAGATATAATAATCATTTCTTCATTTGCTGTTATTGGATTTTGATATAACGAGAGAGGGAAGGGAGACTGGAAACGCTGTCTATATTTAAGCGAGTCAAGCACGGAGAAAGCTGGAGGGAGGCTGAGCGCGCTCCTCTCTTGGATGTGAAATATTGACGGAAAATTGGAAATTTGGAGGGGGAGCTGGTCGAGACACTCAAGGCTGCTGTTAATCCCACATGACTAGTTATGTAGGTCTATTAGTTTATCCTTCCAAATTAAGGTGGGAGCAGGCTCATCATTAAGCAAAATAGGATAAACCGCGGTGAAAGGTGGCATCTCCTTCGCATATAGTTGGACTTATAATTAAATCTGCTGGAAACCGAAAAATTTTAAATTCTACAAAGAGAACGGGGTGTCCATGTAAATCTGGTTGACGTTAACCAGATTCGTTTTGTTCCGTTGACTGTTCCTCATTGATTTTATTTTACCTGAATGCAAATCTTATAAGGATTGCAAGATGAAAAGTGTGTCTTCTGAGAAGTTTGTGAATGAAAGAGAAGTATCATCGGCAAACATTGGAGCCATCATTGGAGATCTGAACCACAGACGTTCATCGGAGCTTTGTGAATCATAGCAGAGAGCAATTACGAGAGATTATCGTGGGCTAGTGTGTTTCATTGTGAGAAGGAGACAACTTCGTATTTTGAATCTTCTGTCGAACTTAGTAAGGACAGTTTGAGAAACCAGTGGAATCACTCACTAATTGATCCGGATCTCTTCAAAGTGTGTTTTGTGCGTCAATATGATATGTGATCAGTGAAACATAATGGCCTGTTGATATAAAGTGTGTTAAGTGCCAAATAAGGGAATATAAGTGATTACAGATCTGTGAAGAATTTGATGCTACATAACTGTAAGTAGAGTGGAATACTTTGATTAATAAGATGCATAAATAGTCATGACAGGTGGGTGATCAAAGAACGATTTGGGTGATTTATTATTGACCGAGCTTTATAAGACTTTTTTATTCACAGAGTAGTTGAAAGAACTAGAACTTTATCTATACACTTGTCGTATTTCTCATTTATTGAATATTGCATGTTATCTTAGATTTAAGTAATTGGGGATTTTAGGATTAACTTTCTTCTTTGGTATAAAGAGCTCTCACTTCTTTCTTAGATATAAGATTGATTTTCTTCTTTGTATCTCATTGGTATACTTACTCAAGTTTGAATAAAAAGACATTCATTTAATTCTCAAATTTGCCTTTCTTATTGCTATAGATAAAACACAACCTGCCTCTTTTTCAAAGAACTCGACCTTTGTCTTTGATTGATAATATTAATGAATAAATATTGAGCTAGCTTCTTGTCAATTCTGTAATATTGACTCTTGGAACGAAAGGGAAGCACTGTTTGTAGATGGAAGAAAAGAAAAAGGGGGGGGGGGGGGGTGAGTTAAACAAAGAAACAGAGGTAACAGTTTAATTATTTTTTTGTTTGTTAATAATATCTTTAAAATTTTTACAAATTTATGTTAATAAACCATAAAGAATACGTGATTCAAATAAAGAATTATAAATCGTTTTTCTAATGTAAACAGAGAAATAGGGACTGACATAATACATTAGACATATAACCTTATATAACAATAACTTCAGAGAGGAAATATATGAATGCCAATTTAGTTGGGCATCAAAATACATTCCTAGATATTTGAAATTAATGACATCATTTATTATTGGACAAGTACATGCTGAAGATCTATTACAGTTGACTTCATGAATATAAATATTGTCTTCGAAGAAATCAATATAGTTCTTGTGGGGAATCTTAAATCTCATTAAATGGGTTTTCTGAATATTTAAACTTAACATGTTAGCCCGTATCCAGTCAATCACTTTCATTAAATTTTTTGAGTTTTCCTAAGTGACAACTGTTCGCTTCGATGCATAGTTAAAATGTCTATATCATCTGCGTATGAATAAACTAGCGATTCTTCAACACAATTGGGAAAATCATTCATAAAGATGTTAAACAGAGCCTTGGGGGATACCGCATTCCATTTTAGTTTTAGATGATATTTTATCCTTAAAATATTCCATGTATTATTCTCTATCACTCAAAATGTTTGAATAATATCTAAACAGCTTCTTCTAATACCAAAATAATGTAGCTTATAAGTAAATACTGTATGATCTACTATATCATATGCCTTATTAAGTTCTACACTCACTTCCAAAAGTTAAGCACGAGGAAAAAAATGTTAACTTCCGTAAGCCAATCTGAATTAAAGATGCTAAAATTTGCTCCAAATGTAGAAGGAAGTATGCAAATATGTTAGGTGATAGCCAATCACAATTTTGCGTCGAGAAATATGCAAAACAGGCAGTCGTATAAGAAGCCGACATTGTGAAGGGTTATAGGAGTTGCATATAAGTGCTGGTAAAAGGTGTTTAGAACATTCGTAAGATTTGTTTTCAAGCTAGACGTGTTTCTATGGCTTCCAGAAGACGAATGGAAGATTCTGAACGCTGGCGGGCTGTTGGACGCATTGAAGTAGGACAGTCTATCACAGATGTTGCTCGTTTCTTCGGCGTTCATCATTCCGTCATTTCACGATTATGGAAACAATTCCAAACCAGCCAAACAGTTGTCCGAAGACCTGTAGCCGGTCGTCCAAGGGTTACGACCCCCTCGGAAGATCGCTATATTGCTGTTGTAGCCAAGCGGAATCGAAGATCGACCTCCACACAGATGACATCTATGGTTGCAGCGGCCATTGGTAAGACGATATCTGCCACTACTGTTCGTCGAAGGCTACACGTGAATGGTCTGTACGCCCGGGTGCCACGAGTTTGTGTTCCTTTATCCGTCCAATCCAGACAGGCACGATTACAGTGGTACCGCCAGCATGTGAATTGGACTGTGTCGGATTGGGGCAACGTTATGTTCACAGATGAGTCCAGATTTGCCCTACAACCCGATGATAAGCGTGTAAGGGTCTGGAGGGAACAAGGCACACGCAATCGGCCCGAGAACATCATCGAACATCACGCATTCCGCGGTGGAAGCATCATGGTCTGGGCAGGGATTGCACTGGGATATCGCACCGACCTGCACATCTACAGGCGAGGTTCTGTGACGGCTGTACGGTATCGAGATGAAGTCCTAGACCCCATTGTGAAATAGTACGCTGGAGCAGTTGGTCCTTCTTTCGTTTTAATGGACGATAATGCCCGTCCCCATAGAGCTGCCATCGTTGACGACTTTCTAGCTTACTCGCCGGACCTTAATCCCATTGAAAATCTTTGGGATGCCCTCGGCTTACTGTATGTAGACGTTTCCCACCTCCAGCCACTCTTAACGATTTGGAAACTGCCCTACAGGAGGAATGGCTATTACTGGACTCTGCGGTGGTTGATCACCTCGTAACAAGCATGATCACACGCTGTACACTTTGTATGACGTTGAGGGGTGCTCACATACCCTATTAATGTCTTTTTTGTTGTTTGTTTTGCATTTAAACATCATTTCGTTAATGACGCAAACACGTCATTATCTTATAATTTATGTAAATTCAATATTTTTTTTAATCTATGTATGTAATTCTTTGTTTTGTTTCATGAATAGACATAGAGATACTTACTTTCACCATTTCATGTCAATCAAAGCAGTGCTTGTCCATTTTTTGGCATTTTACCTCTCCGTGCTTAACTTTTGGAAGTGAGTGTAGAAAGACCAAAGTAGCAATAACCCTTTGTGAAGTGCATAACTTAGTTTATCATTCAGGTCTAAACGGAGAGTTTGGGTAGAGATTCCTCTTCTGAAACCATAGAGTTGCTTATGGAATATATTGTACTTATTAACAAAACTTTCTAATTTTTCCTTTATCCAATATTCTAATATTTTCATCAAATACGATGACATTGCAATGGGTCTGTAATTATTTAGGTCCTCCTTATTACCTTTTTATGTATAGGTCTTATTTTGATTCTTTTCATTGCTTTGGGAATAATTTTATTTTTAATATTGCACTATATAAATGTTTTAAATGTTCTAATAAAGTTTTTAAATTAGTCTTAATGTCTCTCGGCCGAATCCTATCAATCACTGGGCCTTTATTTTTAGGCAGTTTATTTACTATCCTTACTATTTCCATTTCTTCCATATCATCTAGTATTATCGAATTCATACACTTTCATCTCTTATAACATATCGATCATCTTCATTACTGTTTGTCTTATTTTATTCACTTGTTTTTTTAAATTTTTACTAAATGATTCAACATTTTTTTTTATAAAAAGATTAATTTTTATATTTTCTATTATATATTACCTCTTAAATCTTTGATCAAATGCCAAGGTTCTTTAGAATTTTTGGTGTTTCTATGGAAGCATTTCATGAAACAGGTACGTTTTAGGAAGTTTTGAATTGACAGTGTTATTTAGTTCTTTGTACTTCTGTATTAAGACCTTGCGAAAATTAGAAAGCTTGTACTGTTTGCATAAATTGGCTTTCGTTTTAATTAAATCCAACGCTTCTTCTGTTATCCATGATTTTTTGCTGTTACTTTTATGTGGTTTTTTAACCGTAGTTTTTTCATACATTTCTTTAAAACCATTTACCAATAGGTCGTATACTTCATCACTATTTTTTATTTTCATAATATTCTTCCAGTTATACTTTATAATTAGATTATTCATCATCCTTTTATTAATGATAGATGTCTCAATAACTATATTCGTCTTGTATATTGCCATTTACTAATTATAAAGAACATTCACTTAGGTTGTGATCTGCAAAGTTTGTATCTAGTATTTGACAACACATTGCCTTTTCAATATTCTTACTAGAACAAGGTCAATAATAGATTTAATAACTTTTCCATTATATATCTCAGTTCTTGTTGGAGTTAACTTTTTGAAAAATTCCATTTTGGGCAGCAATCAACAAGTAATTATCAACGTATTTATTCTTTTGGTTTTGTGACATTTGAATGTCAGTATAATGCGCTGCGCCCGGCAGAGACAAATAATGTTGTGTATATGTTTTGAGTAAGTGGTGTCTGTGTTAAGTGAAACTATGTTGGGAATGTGTGTGGGAGCTAATAACGTTTTTTTTAACTTTATTTTGCGTTGTAGTGTTGTGTTTTGGTTGTGGAAGGACTGGGAGGAAGCGGTCGAGTGTTTTTGTGTGCTGGTTGTGTGAGTTGTGCCCGGGTATGGGTGAATCGGAGGAGGCAGTGTGTTTTGGTTTCGTGAGTGGTGATTTGTTGATTGTTTATTTTGTTTGTTTTGTGGTTGACGAGAGAGAGAGAGAGGTGGGTGGAGTGAGGATTGAGAGCGTGTTTTGAGAGCGTATGTTGCGAACGAGTGTGGGTTAGTGCGTGTGTTTGCGTTTAAGTGTGTGCATTTTAAGGGAGGAATATTTCTGAGTGCAGTACGTATTTTTTTTTTTACACAAAAAACCCTCCAAATGTAATTTTTGCATGACCAAGGTAAAATCCCTTGGGCATGTGATCTCGGCCGAGGGCTCGGCCCCAGATCCAGACAATGTGGAAGCTATACGGAGGTTAAGGGCACCAACGAACGTGCGAGAAGTACGTGGGTTTATTGGATCAATAAACTTTTACCGCCCGTTCATCGAAAATTTATCGGCCTTGTTGCTGCCAATCACTAACCTTACGAAGAAAGGAGTTCCGTTCAAGTGGGATAGCGAATGCCAGAGAGCATTCGAGACCGTAAAGGACATCTTGCCCGGGGAGCCCATGCTGATAGCCCCCGATTATACGAAACCCTTTGTATTATCTACGGATGCGTCGGCTTATGCTTTAGGGGGGTACTCCAACAGATGGCGGACGGCAAACTGCGGCCAATCGCCTATTGCAGTACAAAACTGCAGGGCGCTCAGCTGAACTACTCAGTAATTGAGAAAGAAGCGCTTGCGATAGTTCGAGCCACAGAGCAATTTCGCCATATCATCCTTGGATACCCCACCACTGTATTCACAGATCATAAGCCACTAGCGTTTTTGCGACGCATGCGGGATGCGAACCAAAGGATATTGCGATGGGCACTCGCATTGGAGGAATTCGGTTTCGACTATCAGTACGTTGCGAGTAATAGAAATGTTATCCCAGATCTACTTTCTCGGCAGTGTAGTGTTGCCTTGGTAGACTTAAATTCTCAAGAATGGTGGTAGGAGATACGGAAGGAACAGATCAAGGATGTCTGGTTAGAATCTTTGGAAAGACAAGCACAGGAGGCCAGTATGTGATGTAGCTGGATGGTACACTCTCTGTAGTTGAAGGAATGGTGATGTGGCAAAGCGCCAGGGACCCCAAAGCCCGGAAGAGGGTGTGCGTTCCGTTGACGCTTAGAGAGCAGGTGATGCAACACGCCCATGATGGATTGTTAGGCGGCCATAGGGGGGTCAGCACAACCCTGCATAGGTTACAGAAATTATACTTCTGGCCTCGAATGAGGCAGGACGTTGCGCATAAGGTGCGATTGTGCATGACCTGCCAACGCTCAAAAGGAAATGTGGTAAAGGCTCCATGGCAGGAGGGGATCATGGCACGATTTCCCTTCGATGTCGTTGTCATGGATGCCGTGGGCCCTAGAACGGTCTCGTCATGGTAGCCAGTTTATACTGGTCATGACAGACTTGTTTACTCGGTAAACGGAAGCCGAAGCGCTTCCTGATCAGACGGCCGAGACCATCACTAGGTCGTTTGTGAAAAATATTCTCAGCCGCTATGGGATCCCGCGACAAGTGGGGAGCGATAGAGATACTAATTTTTCCTCAGAAGTGTTTCGGGAAATATGCACCGACCTCAATATTATGCATAAGCTCACCACTGCCTATCGTCCAAGGTCGATAGGGATCACAGAGCGTTGTAACAAAACGCTCTGCGAAACCATTTCGGCATTATGCAACGACCACCCTGAGCGTTGGGAGGATGTGCTACAATTCGCATTGCTCTCGTTGCGTACAAGCCACCATGAGGCTATTAAAGATAGCCCGGCATTTTTGCTGTATGGGTTTGACCCAGTGGTCCCCTAGGAATGGCGTTCAGAAGGCAAGGAGACCGAGGAAGAGGGGAACAGGATAAAGATGTATTGCTCACAGCTGGTAAAGACACTGGTAGTTGCAAGGGAGGCGGTGAAGAATCATGGTTGGGAAAACAGGAAAAAAAGGTTGACACGAGTGAATAAGCAGCGAAAGATGAGGAGGTTGGAAACTGGCGATAAGGTATAGCTATTGCGAAAGGGGGGCCATAAAAGAAAATGTTCATTCAAATATGTTGGGCCATTTAGAGTGATAGGTAGGGTATCCGGTGTCGATTAACAAATTGTTGGCATGCTATCCGGTGTCAATTATGAATTTTTTTGTGGTTGACGAGAGAGAGGTGGGTGGAGTGAGGATTGGGAGCGTGTTTTGAGAGCGTATATTGCGAACGAGTGTGGGTTAGTGCGTGTGTTTCCGTTTAAGTGTATGCATTTTAAGGGAGGAATATTTCTGAGTGCAGTGCGTATTTTTTTTTCTTTTATATAGTATATTAAAATGTGGCTTTTATACATTTAATTGTTAGATTTTTGAAACTTTAGCCTGCTGATGCGTGGCCGTTGTCGTTTTCATTAAGAGGCGACAGCGCTCACGTATTGTTGGGGGATTTTTATTTTATTGGAGGTTCTCCTTGATTATTGCTGTCATGACGCTGTTGCGAGCCTGGAATGTTTGGCAAGTTTTGTTTTTTTTAACGATAGGCTTGGAGAAGCAAGGACCTGTCTTGGTGGAGAAGAAGTTTGGAATGGCGGTCGGCCATGTTTGAAAAAAGATGAACATCGCTGTTACGATCTCCGGTCCATACCTATTTGCTGCTACGGCTTATCGTGCAGTACAATGTTCGCATGAATTTGCAGAAGTGTCTGAATGCTGCACAACCTTTTCTAGTTGTTAATGTGGGTTTGTGTTTAACTGGCTCTTTGGTCTCCTATTGAACGTTCCATAAATGTACAATATTGTAAATTTTGAAGGGTCGTCAGCGACAGTCAAGGTATTGTGCCGGGCAATGAAGCCCGTAACGTGTGTCAGTAACGATGTCTGCATATAGGGTGAGTGACTGTCTTTTATGTGTTTGCCCCCAAGGAGGAAGAGTCCCCGCCGTTCAGCGTATTTCGACTTTTGTCAGTCCATTGGAGTGTGCCCGTCGGTTCTATTAACATAGGGTGTTTTCCGTAGAACGATGTGCTTGAACAGATATGAACTGTCAGAAAAGTTCGGAAACACCACGAACAAGCTGTAGAATTATACAGTTTTGACTTTTCCTATGAAGACTTATGTATTATTTGTAATGTTAGGTAATAATTTTAAGGCTGGCTCTTGGTGAGCAATACAGTGTAACGAGGAGTGTTGTTTCGTGAACCAAAGGGGATGGGCTTAAAATAAAGGCTCTACGGGTAGATAATTTGTGCATCGGTGAGGGGTGGGAGGAAAATACACAGTTGTGTGGACGGGCAGCGCTCTTGCACCTGTGCCTTGTTCTCGGTGAAGCCTGAGAAACACCCCACGTATTTCCGGTCCGCAGGAGTTCCTATGATCCCCTGAATTAAAGGGATCACCCGACGCCTGAGGGTGTCAGTGTTTTAGGAATATTTGGGAAGCCGAGATTCCGTGGGCGTGGGGCCAGCTGAGAGTAACGAGCTCCCCCCTCCCCTTGTCACGTTCCAATTACGAACGCAGTGGAAATAGCAAACGTGAGCAGAGTAAAACAAAGACAGACCTACAATTTAGTCAGGGAACCAATCAAAATTGCAAATTTTAATAAATATCAACCAAAATAGCAAATAATAGTAAAAATTGAATAAATACAATATTAATGAGCTCTCGGACTAGCTTGTCTGAATTATCAAAACAAAATCTTAACGTAAAAAGATTCCATAAAATCACTTAATCTCAAAGTGGGAATTTTGATTAAATCAATACAAACAAAGACAAATCATAGCTCCTAACATAGTCATATTACATTGAATAATATGCTTAGGTGATAAATTGACATAAAAACTCATTTGCATAAATCATGCTAGATAACACTAATGAAATCAGGCTACATTCCTGCGTTTGAATTAGCTAGAATTAATTTATAATGTCCACAGTCCATAAATAAATAAAAGATAATCTGCTTCGGATTTTAACTACAACCCTGATGTAATTTGCTTTTACAATAACACAAGTACGTCTTATAAAATAAACTGCATAATAACACAAACACACTCAAAGTCCGTAATCCATTTCAAGAGTTCAGCAGTTCATAAAACATAAACAAACAGCAATAACGGAAAAGAGTTATAACTGACGCTGTTGCACTTAATTAATTATTATCGTCAGGCACAATTAGATTAAGCCACTCTACACCCGTTTCCGAGCACAAACTATGATAATTTTGGCGTAATGTTAATTTGAAACAACAATCCCTGAACGGGGGTCGGAACGACTTTAACCCTTCTTATGTTTAAGCACACACAACGCACAACACAAGTTTGCACTAAAGCATTATCTCTCACTCTTAAATTTAATTCAGCTTTTAAGAAATAGGGTAAAGATTAATAGCTTCCGAAATACGCCTTAAATAAGTCTTAAATAAAAGTCTGCCTTGAGACATACAACATGGCGACTAGTAGCGACAAATACATAATTCCGTTCGCACGGAACAAACTTATCGTGCGTGGCTTAGCACTCCTGCTGCAGATTAGTAATAAAATACAGTACTCACAAATTCAATTGAAGCCTCCTTAGTTGCTTATTCGTAGGACGCCGACCCTCTCTTCTGCGAAGGCGTTTAGTCCTCGTGGGAAGGCTCCTACCCAACGTTCGTGCTGTAATACGACCACTTGCGAATCTCCGGATATGGCACCATGTTCCTTCCAAAAATTTAGCTCCAGTCTGGTTAAGCAATTCAAAGGAAGTCTCGCTGCAGGCTGATGCGGAATCTCCTGCCGCTCATTTAGCAACCTCTCTGTTAGGTTATGCCGGCGTGGTCGGGCGTTCTCCGTTATCGGCTTCCTTTCCCGGTGAACGAATGCGTCCACATTCCGTGCTGCCTAAGCCCTCTCGGCGCTCGTCGTTTTCGAAGTCCCATTACTTCGGTTATCACGATATGCAGCCCTTCTCCATAAGAAGCCTCCTTGATTCCAATCTGCAACCTCGTCTCTCCTCGCTCGCCAACTCACCGTCTTTTTCCTCTCCAGACCACGTGTCCCGTCGCCTTCCGCTCTCTTCCTTTTCAACGGCGCTCCTCTATTTTTCTTATTTGAACATCCCGCCTTCTCCTTCTCCTCCTTCACCGGTGGCGCCCTCTGTTGACAAGAAGGCTTATCTTTGTTACAGCGAGGTTTGTTTCGCTGTAACACCCCTTTAAGCATCGACTCACAGCTACCTTTCGAGCCACGTGAACTGGTCCTACTGGGAACTTTCAGTTCCTAATTCCTGAATTCCTTTTAGGGACTGCACTCCCAACGTTCCGGCTTGGGAGGTGTAGGCGTTGGCCGGTTGTATGTATCTAGAATTAAGTTTTTATTTACTAGATCGAGGGGCCCCTCTAGTTTACTTAAGTTAGTTTCATCTGCTGTATGTATTTAACCATTTCTTGATTTTCTCTGGCTGCACCAGATATTATGGTAGAGATTATAGCTTTGGAACGTGAAATAAATTAGTGGCTTTAATTTAGTCTTGTAAGCAAGTGTTTTTATGTTAATGAACCAATGCGCGTTCCTCTATCGATGCCCCGAACTCCTGATAGGCTCCGCTGTGTAGCACCCGTAGTGTCAGACTAGAACTACTTATCTATAGGGCGGGGTTGTTACAGTTTAAAAAGTCTATGTTCATATCTCCTAGAATTTCTAAATTTTCGAGTTTCTTTTTTGATTCAATATATGTTTTTAGTGAATTTAAAAAAACAACTATATTCCTATTTAGGGGTCTATATATACAGGCAAATGAACACTCATCTCTCGTCGACTCCTCTATTGATTGTAAGGAACCCGGCATCCCCCCACATTCCTATAAATAAAAAAAACACTATGAAAAGTGTTGTTTAAAAAAAAATTATCAGTCCTCCACTTTTTTTGGTCTTTTCTTAAAAAGCAATGTTTGCTACCATCTAAATTAAACAGTTATTTTTCTTCCGTATTAATGTTAACTTCAAGTAAGATAAACATACCATATGTTTGATCGTTATTATACAGGGTGATTCAGAAAGGTAGGTCAAGAATGAAATACCATGTACCGTTTGTAGCGGGAAACCAAATTTTTCGGACCCATGTTTATTGGAAAAGTATTGTTCCCCGCTAAAAACTGTACATGGTATTTCCTTCTTGACCTACCTTTCTGAATCACCCTGTATATGAAAAGTTCAAATTCGTTCCAGTATTTTCTAATACTTCTAATGTTAATAAAATAAAAATGGAAATAAAATTTTCTTATACTTCTTTAGATAATGTCAGCAAGTTACATCGGATCCTAATAATGGACGGGGAATATCCCACCAGATAAACCAGAGGAAAGGGTCTCGTGTTTCTACCAACAGGCAGAAGCTCAAAACAGGATTAATGAACAAACATATTAAAGAAAATTAGGAAATAAGTCAGAAAATAGCTGAAGACAAAAAAAAAACAGGCAGAGAAACTAAAGGCTGGTTTCTATTATACAACTTTATCCCGCAATATGTTGTGCGTCATGTGGTGGCATATGTTCCCGAAATTCGTTGAAATGGAAACAGTCTGCATCACGTCGTGGCACAGGTGCCGGGGACGAAAATGTACCAGCGACTGTGGCACACGTTGTCCTTATTTGAACAACAAATCACTCCACACAAAAAACTAGCTAAAATTGTATCTATAACTAGAAAACACAGATGTCGCAGAAAATTGGAAACAGTAGAAAAATTACGCGCAACATGTGCCGGCACAGGTTCCGCATCATGTGCCTGGAACTTGTCAGAATGGAAACCAGCTTTAGTCGAGTCAAAGAAGAAAAATAGACAAATAATAATAATAAAATAAACAAAGTAAAAAAAATTAATCAAACAAGGGCAGCGTTTTGTCCATATATTTAATTAAGTTAATTTCATTAAAATTGACGGAGAAATTAATAAATAGTTCCTCGAGTGGTCTCCATTTAAATAAATGTTTAAATTCAGGCAGCCTGAGATCAACTACGATCTCAGGCGCGCAAATTCTATAGGAATAAAATTTAGCTAGAATATTAAAACGGTGTCACGGAAATCGAATCCAGAGGCGATTTCCCGCGACACTGACTGCTATTACCGCTCGCGCATATTCACCCGTTCGAAGGCGGGGGAGGAGCGGGGCAGACAGTGTCGTCACAACCATCAACACGCCCGAGCCAATGATCCCGCAGGGAGGCTTCGTGACGGAGCAGCGAAGCTTTCTTGGCGGGAGGTTCGGAAGGAGAAGAGGAGAGTGACCCGGACGACCGGAATCGTGACTCGTCAGACCACATGATTTGTTTCCATTGTTCGATAGTCCAGTCCTTGTGCTTCTGAGCGAATCTGAGTCGTTTCCGCTTGTTGGCTGCAGACAGCAAAGGTGTGCGGACAGGTCTTCGGCTTCCGTATCCCATTCGATGCAGTGTGCGGCGGACAGTGCATTCAGAGACCGTTTTGGATGCAGTAATTAAGGTCAGCAGTGATTTGATGCACAGTTGCCCTTCTGTTATCCTTTACCAGTCGTGACACTCTCCATTCTGTTTGATTATCAACCATCCGTGGGCGGCCACAAGCGAACGTTCAAACCCCGTCTTCCGGCTAACCGTCAATTCTTGAAATACTTTAACGACGGCTGCTCTTGAGCACCCCACGAATGCTGCTGTTTCGCTGATACTCGCTCCATAGCTCCAAGCACCTACAATCATCCCGCGTTCGAAGGCTATTAAATCGCGTCATTTACCTATAGTTGAAGAATGGAACACGTCTTCTGTTGTCGATGACACTCGGCTTCCCTTTTTATATTGGTCCGGCCCGCTAACCACATTGTGGTGATGTCCGTGCGCGCATTTGCATAAACATATCAGGTGGGTCATATTAATATGCTCACTCAGTATATAGCTGTACTAATTTCATCGCAGGATCAATCCAACCCGCTTGAAAAGAATAAGAACGAACAGATAGTTTTAATCTATTTCCCTTAATAACTCTGGAACAACAAAGCCCCATTGAAGCTAAAAAATTTGGTGCATCAACACGACCACTAAGAATATTCGCAATTAAGTTGATCATAGAACAGGTTCCTAATCTATCGACAGATCAAACAGCAAATTCATCCCTCACAATACCACCAGAACTATCAAATTCTTTTTCGCAATACTTAAACAAAGCATCATAAGACTTCATCAATTTTAAAAATTTTCTAATAGTAAAGCCTGGAAACAAAATAGGAAAACCATAAAAAATTCCAGGCAAAACAACACTTAAATAAATAGAACAAATGATACCGGGTTGACGATAAAAAAAAAACCAAGACCCTTGAGACATCCCACTCGCCTCGCCACTTCTAAATTTAAACAATCGATGTGGGTATTAAATATGCCATTTGAATCATACCAGACACCGAGATCTCTGATAGTAAAATCAGCAGGAATTAAAGTATTTTCAATTTATATTTAAAACTTATTTTCATTTTTTTACGAGAGAAACTAATGATTTTCGATTTGTTTATATTTATGTTTAAACTATTATCGGAATACCAATTATTAACTAGAATAAATTGGGTCTGAAGAGTCAATGAGTCAACAGATAATGAAATTCTAGTAAAGATTTTTAGATCGTCAGCGAACATAAGAGCCGAAACCGGACCCTCAGCAAACAAACAATTTAAATCAGAAGAAATTAAAAAGCAATTGGCCTAAAGGAGAACCCTGAGGTATACCGCTCATAATCGAACCAAACCAACAATTGCCTATAGCATTGGTACTAAAAAAAAGTCTGTTCTGCAACATAGAATGGAGACATTTAATGGATAGATGATGAATACCTAAGTAACATAACTTTGTCAATAATAAAGAGTGATTGACGGAATCAAATTCTTTAGCAATGTCAAGGTAGCAAACATCCAATTGACCCCTTTCATCTAAAGCGATCGCAATTTCAGATGAAATGCGATGCAAATTCGTAATGGTGGACTTGGAGTAAACCATGTTGATTGTCAATCTGCAGACTCACATATTTTCTTCTGAGTTCTTTAAAAACAAATGACTATGATTTTAACAGGAAAAGGCAACACCAAAATAGGGCGAAAATTATCAGGACTATTTAGATTTTTAACTTGGGCAACGGAATAACTTTAAAAGTTTTCTAATCTGCCGGATAAACTCCTTTATGCAAAGATAAATTAAAAATTGCCGCTAACGGTAACACCTCCAGACAACCCTTAAAAACAAAGTCAGGGAGTGTCACGAACACGCGCAGTGGAAGCTTGGGTAGATAGGGTTTCGATGACAAGGAGCATACACTATATTTATTAACAAATAAATAACTTTAATTAAACCTTAATAAACATGATACAACAATTCTTAAATTGAAACAGATAACCCTTACCCGCGTTATAAACAAAAAAAAACAGCTATAAACAAGCAGACGTAATAATCCAGCTTATAATGGCTTGAACGCCTCATTAAGCAAAAATTTAACTCTTTTACTTGTCCATTCTTACTTTACACTTTTTTTCCTTTCCCTTATTTTTCTTTCATTGCCCAACCTTGATTGCTGAAGTCGCGCAAGGCCGACGTTCTCCGTCTTATAGGGACATAAAATATCTGCAGTTAATGGCGTCAATAAACCGCAAACCACAGGCGGCTACGCTGTGCGTTTATCCTCCTGGACCGATCTCACTGGAAAACTAGGAGAGAGAATAAAAGGAATAGCCGTTACTATTTATAATGGGACAGTCCAGAGTCAGGTTAACAAAGATAAAAATTACAGCCTTAACATGAAGCAAACAATATAGCTCAACACTAGTTCGACGCAAGCCTCGGAAAAATACAAATATTAAATTTGCTTTTGCTTAAAGACGCAAATCGAACTAGTCATTAACCCCGGTTCTTGGGTTTGACATGATACGCTAGTTTCCGACAAAGTCGTAAGCGGAGGTGAGGGAGCTAGCAGGTAAGTGGAGAAAATATTGGTGATAGGTACGATTAAGGAACCACCTAATTAACTTACTAAATAAACGAACGATAAGGGCAAACTTGAAAAAGGCTCTATTCCCAGAGATAGTGATCACTAAAATTCCCAAATTCGAAAGTGAAAGTTTGGATTGTACTTTAAATAGAAACCCCAAAGATTTGATAAGTTTTTCGTTTATACTAAGAAAATTCCCATTAACGAAAATCAAATACCAACTTCATATGAAGAAACAGATGCTAATTCCAAGCGAAAATAGAAATTTTATTACAATTTTTGTAAAAGATGCGTAAAAGCAAAATAGAGAATAAAATTTGTACAACAAAGAACAGTTAGTCTTCTGGTCGGATGTGTAGCAGGAGCTAACGATGATGCAGTTCTAGTCGTGTAGGCCAGCACGGGTAACTGATGTCCAAAGGGAAGAATGAAACTCAAACTTCTCAAAAATGGAGCAGTCCTCGAATCGCTATGTCACTTGGAAATAAAAGAAATATAATTATATAAAAAAAATTATAACTGTTCGTCAGTATTAAAAAAGAGTGATGCAACGCACAAAGAAAAGTAGAAGGACAATTATATATTTAAACAATTGTTTGATTTTGACTGGTAGCTGAGGTTTAAGTCCCTCGGACTCGGAATATAGAATTGCCGTATTCCATTCACAGACCGGGTTCGACGTCCAATGGAGATCTCTTATCCTCAAATTCTTGCGGAAGTCGCTCACGGGAAGAAGACAAAATCGGATTAGGCACTTGGGATCAGAACAAAAGTCCCGTTAATGAGAAAGAAACAACAAATCATAATAAAAAAAATAATAAAAAAGAAAGGAGCAAGATAAAGCAAAAAGGAAAAAGCAATATAAAATGCGGAATAGGATAAATTCAAGCAAGACTCTTACCCACTAAGATCTTGAGACGACATAACACGAAAAGAAGCATACACGCAAAACAATACCTACACAGAATTTTGCTTTTGATCCTTTTGACTTGGGGATATTTAGGACACTGCAGTTAGAAGTGTGCTGACCATCACAACGGATACATTTTGGGGGGTCTTTGGCCTTTACGTTAGTAAAATCAATCGACTGATGATCTCCTGAGCACTTATTACCTTGAGGCGACTCAGTGCAATCTTGGGAGATGTGAGCAAAACGTTAACAGTTGTAGCATTACAGGGCCTTTTGTTGCCTCTAAATAGTACGACAATAACAGCAAGCGGGCCAACACGCTTCAAACTCCTAAGAGACTAATGTTCGCTATTTTCAAGTAGAACCAAAACCACTGGCATCGGAACTGCAGCGTTTGCTTTTTTAAGGGAAGACTCCTGTGCTAAAATGGTCATTTTCGCCAAAAATTTAAAAAAAATTTTTTTATATAAAATAATTCCTTGATATATTTTTATAACATAATCGTTTTCAAAGTTTGAAATATTGCATTATATATATGCAAAGAGAAATAAATTTCCATACCCTCTACAGTATGAATATTTGATAAAATATAATAATTTGGAAAAGCTATAAACTCTGTTCTAATTGTCGATCAATATAATTTTTTTTATTTTTTAATCACAAATTCTGCTAAAAGATATGCGTATTTTTATTTCCCATCAACAGATAGAAGTACTTGTTTTTTCACTTCAAAATTAGCTCATAGTTCTTCACAAAGCTCATCCAACCAGAATAAACTCCAAATGAAATACACTGAGGTAGTCAAGAAGCCTAACCAAACCAAGCGGTCTTCCATATTATACAAAAAAGAAAATAAGATTGACGATTGTCAGAAACAAAATACAAACGAAATAAAAAAACACAAGGAGAAAGAAGATTATCACATCTTCCAGTAGTCCGGGAAAGAGACGTTGCTAATATCTTCAAAATTGACGTCAAGAACGTGCTCGGTTTACGATACATCGTATGCCAGTTCATATTCAATGAGTTCTTCAGTATTCTATTCACAAGTTAATTGTCGTGAGTCTTCATCTTCTGTATCATAATCAAAAGGAGATCCTGTATAAACTTTCCGATATGGGCCATGTTTAATGGAATGGTTTTTCACCGTCCTTCTGTCCAGCTGAGCAATGGTCCTCAGGGTAACATTCTGGAATGACTGTAGCCCACGCAGGCTTGCCATAGAGGAGTATGGTCCGGATAATCGATTTGTAAAGAAGTAGCTTGTTGTCAATCCTGAGGGCGCTGTTGCGACCCATGAGAGCTATGATACTGTACTTAGCCCCCTTCGCTTTGTACAGAGCATAGGACATATGCCGGTTCCATGAGAGTCTTAAGTCAACGATAACTCCCAGATACTTGCAGTTGTCCACCCAGTCCAGTTTCTTATTGAACAGAACAAGAGAATATGGGGGACGCTTGAGCTTCCTATTGAGGTACAAAGCCTTGCACGTTAACTTTCCGACGTTAACGTTCAACTTCCAGCAGTGAAACCAGTCTTCGAACTGCTTCAAGGCGCACTGCAGCCGAGTGATAACGTGAACCGGCTGGTGTGCCCATGTCATAATGGCAGTATCATCCGCATAAAAATACAGATTACAATTATCGGGTTTCGGGCAATCGTTAGGGAACAGTAAGACGGTATTGTCTGAAAAAGCAGAAGAGGAATTTGAAGACGTGTTGGGATAGGCCAGGAAGGAGGACAAATAGGAGGTATTAAGAGGGCGAAGAAAAATATTGCAATAGGATAACACATACAAAATTAAAATTATAAAAAAGTTTAGGAATGATAGGGTGTCTAGCATAACGGTTTCGTAAAATTCCCTGCGGAAAAAAAATTATCCCTGAAATAATAATTCTTAATATTCTTCATTCTTAATAATTATAGTAACCAGACGTCCATATTACTGTTTCTCTTTAAAAAAAAATGAAAAAAAAACAACAAAAATACGAATGAAAACACATAGACATTATTGGAAAAAAATATAATTGGTACTCAAAACAGACAATTATCCATATGTATAGCAAAATTTTTATTTAATTTTAATTTTTAATAATCCCGCAGTCCATTGCTCATGAAGAAACCCGATGTTTTGTCTTTGCCAATTACGACTAAAAGAACCTTGAAAAAAACCCTCGAATAATCGGTAATTTTTCGTTGTTGGTGTATCTGCAACATAGGAAAAACTCTCAAAGGAGATGATATGAATTTCCACCAAGATAAAATTTTATGAATTACATTAGAGAGAATAAGAATTTTGATTTTCTGGTGACAAAATGACAGGGAATACGCAAACTTTCAGTTCCTAAGTTAACTTCTGAAGCAGAAAAATATCACTAGGCATAATAAAAAAATACTATAAATAGACCACAAAACTTTTATAAATTCTTATAAAAATTTGATATTTTGTCACGTATGTTTAATTACTAATATGAATTCATGAACGTATATTTAAAAAAATCAATTTAATTCAAAAAATATTTAAATTATTCTAAAAATTATATTATTAGTTTATTTGCCAATCACTTTGGAAATTATACAAAATTCAATCTTATGCGTTCACAAGTAATAATTGTTTATTTAATTATAATTATTAAAATTAATCTTAATTATTTATTAAAGTTTAAAATGTTGAGGGAAAAATTAAATAAATCAATTCGATTAACATTGAAATGATTCAGCCTACTTAATAATCAAATAATTATACGAGAGTGAGTTTATTGTGGATAATGACATAATGAACACCAACACTTCTTGTTCACAACGATTTATTGTGCGAATACGTATTTCTGTCTCCTTATTCAACGCCGACTACGAGGAGACCGAAATACGTGTTCGAAATCGTTGTGGACAAGAGGTCTTGGATTTTATTAAATAATTATACATTTAAGAATCATTTCTATTATTTAATAAATAGGGTGCGGCAGAAATAACTCCCACAGTTTAAATACGAATAACAAAGTAATAATAATGGATTGCCTCTGATGCCCGAGGACGCGGGTTCGAACCCGGCCGAAGACGACCGGGATTTTTTCAGGGGGATAATCCTGAGATCACGCAATTCCTTCCGAAAGGAAGTAAAGCCATTGGTCCCGTGTAGTCGTTTGCCGGCTGCACGTTAAAAAAACCCATGCGAGGCAAAATTTTAGGCCCCTATAACGCCTTCCGGAAAAGATCTTAGCAGTTGAAAAGGACGTTAATACCAAACCAAACCAAAATTTCAGTTTGGAAGAACAGTGTTTACCATTATATTTATTTATTTATTTTCTTTTCTTTTGTATGTAAAATAGAGCCCTGCGATGCATCGATGTTTTCCCAAGACGATGTATAGTAAACAGGTGGTGGCCTTACAGTATAACAGAGGGACATCAGGAGTTCCAACTAGTTTCGCCATTTATTCCCGGCTTTATCAAGGATATATACAGCAAGATCGACAATCGACAATCGAGCAGTGTAGTGAAACGTTATTTGATTATATACAGCAAGACAATCGACAATCGAACAGTGAAGTGTACATTCGTTAGGATGGGACGAAAGCAGCGCTTTCACAAAGCTCATCTAACCAGAATAAACTCCAAAGGAAATACACTGAGGTAGTCAAGAAGCCTAACCAACCTAAGCGGTCTTCCATATTATACAAAAAAGAAAATAAGATTGACGATTGTCAGAAACAAAAAACAAACGAATTAAACAATACAAGGAGAAATAATATTATCACATCTTCCAGTAGTCTGGGAAAGAGACGTGGCTAATATCTTCAAAATTGATGTCAAGAACGTGCCTCGCTTTACGATACCTCGTATGCCAGTTCATATTCATTGAGTTCTCCAGTATCCCTTTCACA
>JAHWFO010047584.1:0-27659 GCA_023313115.1 Rhysida immarginata | reverse complement strand
TATTTTCATTTTCATCATATTTACATTTCTCTTTTATTCGAGAATATACAAAATTATTAATTCAAAGAATCTCAAGGATCAAAGAGAACATTTTGTGAAAACTGCGACAAAAAAGTTAGCTGTTCTAGCCTTTTAGGCGCTAATCTATTTCTTTTGTTGGTCATGATTCCACCAGCTTTAGAAAACAGACGCTCTGATGGGACAGACGTAGCAAGAATGCATAAAAACTTTTTGTGCAGACTATACAACTCCGGGAAGCTGGCTTTGTTATCATTCCAATATTTAAGTGGATCAGCATTCAGATCAAGATTTTCTGATGATGAGCTGAAATATTTTGCAACGGTTTTCAGAATTTGATGAAACAGTGGTCAGGGAAGAAGGGCTATTTTCATGCATTTGTCAGGGAAATGAGACTCTTCCTCGGAAAAGTCCGGGAAATAGATTTTACTGGAACCACATCTATACTTACATTTATATGTCCAGTTACGGACCAGGAGGCAAAAATTATTGAACAAGCCTCGTAATACTGATACTAATACTAATTTTATATAATGTGACAACTAATAATAATAATAATAATAATAATAATAATAATAATAATAATAATAATAATAAAATTGTGTCTGAAAAGCTGTTGTAGAGACATGTTTTTTTAAAAAAAAATTACGATTTGGTCAGGGAAATGAGACCGTCGATGTCAGGGAAATGAGATACAGATTTTCTGTGGAAACCCTGAATAATTGCAAATTAATAATCTAAAGATGACTTTAGTTATACCATATTGATCCGATTATAAGCCGCCCCCTTCGTAGCGTTTATGATGGTAAAAGTTTAACGTTCCCCTTAAATGCATTTTTACACATTAAATTTATGTCAAATTAGTGGCATTTGAAGGACTGGATTGTAAGCTGCACTTTGAGTTTTAAACCGTCATTGTCGGGGAAAAAGTGCGGCTTATAATCAGGCCAACATGGCATTCATTAGAGTTTATGAGACTTTTTTAAGAATTTCTCAGAATAATTTTACTAGTTTGTGATTATAATTTTCCTAAATCATTTTCATTATAATAAAGCAACTTACAATGAATGGCCAACTAGTGTGTCCATTGGATCATTGAGAAGTGTTAAATTATGAACATTTCTAGAATATCTAATTTAATAAAATGATGCGAGTTATATGATAAAAAGAATATTTTTTAATGAATTAGATTTTGTAAATACGATATTTAATTGAGATTTATTTGATAAAATTGTAATTGCAATAATTTTGAAAATTTTTTAAATATTTTTATAAAACAAGTTTTTGAAATAGAATTTTAAAATACCGGGTCTTAGCTGAACGGATATGTGAATTAACCATGTTAGAATCATCTTCAAATGAAAGATAATGCCTTTGAACCGTGATATATTTTTTAATGTGTTTTTAAGTATTTTTTGGTGAAATAAGCAACGTTGAAGTTAATTAAATCATTTGCATTTAGCTGAGAAATTGGTTTGTTTATTTAGAATGCCAAAGTTGAAAAAGAAAAGCTTAGAGCAGAAACGCAATAAAGAAAGGAATAGGCTCTAGACAAAGCGATCAATTCAGGATTTTCGAGACTCAGAACAAGCACGAAATACTATTGCGCGAAAGAAAGCTCGCATGGATCCCAAACGAAGAGTGCACGAGCAGGAAAAAGATGCATTATCAAGACGACGTTCTCTCCAAGATCCGGAATATATATAGAGAGAGCGAGAATCAAACACTCTGGCCCGTCAACTTGCCCGCCAAGATCCGGAATGTAGAGAAAGAGAGCAAGATCCGGAATGTAGAGAAAGAGAGCAAGATCCGGAATGTAGAGCAGCAGAACAGGTAGCAAATACTGCTGCGCGACATGTGGCCCGTTCATCTCTAGAGAGACGTAACGATGAGAATATTGTGAATGCTGAAAGAATGGCTGCCAGAAGAAGAGAACATTTATCTGATACAAAACTGCTAATGCATAAATTTTACGATAACATAAGACAATATCCCGACAGGGCTTGTATCTTCTGTGGCCTTCTGCATTATGAAAGTAATACATCTGAACTTAATGAATCGGATTTGGAGGTGCTACCTAAAGATGTGCGAATAAAAGTGCTAAGTGTTGAGCAGACTCCATTTGTCTTTTGTAAAACCTGCATAAGATACATAAGGAATGGTCAGATTCCTCGACTTTCATTAGCAAATGGTCTTGACTTCCCCGAATTACCTGAAGAGATCAAATGTTTGAGTCTATTAGAAGAGCGACTCGTTACAGTCGGGATTCTATTTGCCCAGATACGCCCACTAGGATGTAATCGACAATCCGCCATTAGAGGGAACGTCGTCAATATTGAAAATGATCTTGATGTTTGCGCAAAGGTGCTCCCACGCAAGTTCTAGGAGACTTCAACAGTTCAAGTAAAGTTAAAGCGAAAATTGTCTCTTCATTCATGCACGAGACAAATGAACCATACAGAGTGTATCGAGCTGCATACGTTTTGTCAAACACGGAGCTTTACAAGGAGGCAGGGGTAATTCTGTCGGATGACTGGAAACGTTACAGGGATGGTGAGTACTTCCCAACTCACTTTGCTTTCGCATTTTATATTCCCATCTTTATTAATTTAGAAGCAGTGAATTTACAGTGGGTTTATTTTTGGGTTGCAGGTGATACATTGGATTATATTTGCAATGATGAGGCCATTGGAATGGAATCTCAGATAGAGGATGCGGCGGTAGAGGCGGCAGATCATGATGGTATGGCAAGGTATATTTTCATTTGCTTATTTTGAATTAATCATCACTGTGTAGCTAATGTTGTTAAAAGTGAAATGGTGCATAACAATTTAAATACGCCATGCTGTTTTGGATGGCAAGATATTTTCTGATGGTTGACGGATGCAACTCAAGAAACTATTTGGTAAATTATTTATTTGTATATTCGCAAAAATTCGTGTGTTATATTTGAGCGTACCTTTTATTTGGCGCAACAAATTGCTGTTCTCGTAATAAATTACTGATCAACATTTTCTCAGCAGCACGCTTTTATTATTTTCCAAAATGATCTTGTTATCCGCTTTGTTGTGCGTGAATATCCCCAGGAGTAAATGGGTGTCCTTCACTCCGTGATTATATTTAGAACATCCAAGGCATACTTTGGTTATTTTGTGGAAAATTATGTTAATGCATGGTCAGAATGCCCCCAGTCTTTAATCTAAGTATTTACTTTTGAAAAATTCATTTGCGCGCTCACTTAAGCGTTTTCAAAATTTTGTGAAACTATATATGGATTCAAAGCCGTAATGATCGTATTTTTACGTAAAAAACGTTGAATTCGTATTCAAATCTATACATACTTATTATTATTATTGGTCGAAGTCAGGGATAGTCAGGGAGATGGGATAGAGATTTTCTGTGGGAACCCTGTTATAATTCCTGAACAGTGAGTTGGACTCGTCAAAATACTCTGGCATCCATGGAGGTATAATAAGACTTAAATTATCCACTACTTGGTGTTACTGTACAGGAACACCCGAATCATAAGTTCTATATATTTGCAAAAATATTATTCAGCCCGTAGAAAAAAAACCCTTCCAGCACTCCGATCTACTAAATTTATTCAGAGCTTGCCGAAAAATTATGTTGAATGTGTATTTACTACTGTGGCTGTCAATCGGTGTTACCATTTAGGGGCCCTCGATATATTATATAACACAAAATTGGCTCATTTTTAAACCACCATCACCCCCAACAATAATAACGTAATGCTGCGATTGACCCTCTTCCCAATGACTTCCGAAAACCCTATAATTTTCAAGAGTTTTCTTTTATTAGCAATGGATCTAATAAACTTTTGAACATTTGCTGAAGAAACATGGTATTTTATGACTAAGAAAGTCAGTTTTATAATTGAGGTAATAAAATGTTACAAAATCCATGTCCTCCAGAAAGTTAAAACTTCACAGAAACCCTTTCACTATTTTTTAAGTGGTGGAGCAGGCGTCGGGAAATCGCACGCAATAACAGCCATTGTACAAAGTTACTTGAGGCTTAGCGAAAACAGACAGAGGACTGAACATCCCATTCAAGTTTGAGTTATCGTTACCGCGCCAACAGGAAAAGCTGCTATCAATGTATTTGGCATGACCCTGCATACCACTTTTCGTCTTCCCCCAAATCAGGCTAAGGAAAAACTCTGTCCACTTGACGACAGCACCATTAACTCAGTAAGATTGAAGTTGTCTGCCGTCAAGCTTTTCATTATTGATGAAATATCCATGGTCAGCGTCAGACAGTAATATGAAGTTAACGATCGACTAAAGCAAATATATCAATCGATTGTGGACTTTGGAGGTCGTTCAGTAATCGTAGTTGGCCATTTGCGTCA
The DNA here is from genome assembly GCA_023313115.1 of Rhysida immarginata. Lineage (NCBI taxonomy): Eukaryota > Metazoa > Arthropoda > Chilopoda > Scolopendromorpha > Scolopendridae > Rhysida > Rhysida immarginata. Next base: position 23,269 of record JAHWFO010047584.1, on the reverse strand, counting down.
GCTTCCACCAGTGATAGGAAAGTACGTCTTTGAAGATACAACGCATTCTCTACTAGGGAAATTTGTAGGGAATCTACTATGGATGAAGTTTCACTTGTTTGAATTGAATGAAATCATGCGACAGCGTGGTGCTTACTTATTTTGTAAAGCGCTGAACAATATAGCTGAGGGGTACATGGATCAAGAAGACATCACCTTGATCAAGTCAAGAGAGGGCAACGAAGCGAATGCTCCTCTAGAGAACGCAATTTGGCTGGGTTTTTTTTTTAGCAATTAGCAGTACAGACAACACAATGATTTGATTCATTCGAAACAGATGGGGCATTATCAATTGTGAAGGACGTCATTCAAGGTAAAATTCTGAATATTGATGTGATACAATCGAAATAATTTTATTATATGTCATTTGCTGTACTCCATCCTAACACAGCCCATTTAAATCTTTCTGTTTTGTTTTTAGGTTCTGCTACAGAGGAGCAAAAGAAAAAGCTCATGGAAGACGCAAAGACTTGGGATCACGCAAAGTGCGACGGACTGCCATATGCAACATTTTTAAAAGAGGAAGGAATATACTATGTAACCACAAACATTGATGTTCAAGATGGGTTATTCAATGGTGCCACAGGTGTGCTCAAAAAGATTGAATACGAACCAAACAATCGCGAAAGAGTCCCTGTGTGTGCATGGCTGGATTTCAAAGATGACCTGATTGGAACAAACCAACGCAGCAGGACCAAAAAGTATCAAGCAGCACAAGGAATTCAGTCGCACCTAGTTAAAATCGGACAGTATACCAGAACAGTAAGCACAACAGGTAGACGAAACTGTTTACAAGTGGTCCGGACTCAGATACCTCTACTTGCTGCAAATGGAATTACCATTCCCAAATCTCAGGGGTCATCCGTGAAGAATTTAAAAGTGAAAAACTCGAGACAGCTCCTATACGTTGCATGTAGCAGGGCCACATCCTTAGAGGGACTCTATATTGACGGAAATTTTCAACCACCAAAACCGTCATCAGCGAATGATAAGGTCTCTGTGGAGATGCAGCGACTACGTGCGAGTCAGATCTCGTTTTCGTTTTTACCATTGAATCAGTATAACAATCGCTATGAACGTTTATATTACCAAAACATCAATTCCCTGCTACGAAAAATATCTGACTTGGAAAATGACAGCTATGCAAGATATAGTAGCTTGGTTCTGATTCTGGAACCAAAGCTTCTCCATAGTGATGAATTTTACTTGGACAATTTTGAGTGTATCTACAGGGTGAATAGCACTAGAAGAAATTCAGAAGGATGGTTATATTCCAGTGTGGACAGTGTAGCACTTTTCTTCCTCAGCACACATTGGTCAAGGGTTCTGGAGGCAATTGTCTTATTTTACTTTAGTAATAATTGTATTAGTATATCGTCACACGCAGTATCCCATCAAGGAATTCATGCATCAAATGCAGGAAACACTAAATCGATGTAATGGCGACAAAGTGCTGGTGCTAGGAGACGTAAATCTCAACTTGGCGAAAGAGGAAGAAAGAGAGTTAGAGGAAGAAAGACCAATCTCTTCTCCACGTTCGGCCTTGTGTCAATGCTTGATCTGGATATACAGTACCTACATGCGACACTAGATCAACAGTTGATTGCTGCTTTTCCAATTATAACCAAGTTCAAGCTTTCCTGTACGAGTCGTATTTTAGTGACCACAAGCCCATTTGTGTTATATGGCCTAGATATTAATATTCATTGAGCTTTTTGATATTTTTTTTAATAAATTTGTAATATATCTAGCCATCTCATGATACTTGTCAATTTTAATTGATTTATGCTTAAAGTTTTGCAATTTGCTTAAAGAAGATTCTTTTTCACAAACTTCAATAACCACACGTAGATCATAAATAGTGATTACCAGTAACACATTGCCTTTTTCTGGGTCTGTTCTTTTTTCTGAGTCTGTTCTATAGTACAGTTTTATAATAAAGCTCTTTTTCACCTCCCTTAAAAATTTTTTACAGGCAGACCTCTTTATCCTCTACAATTGCATTCTCTTACTTTTTATTTTCTCCGGCTTCCTTCTCGTTCAGGACCATACACCTCATTATTCTACTAACAACGGAAAGGCCGAAATTCGCCAAAATATGGCGGCATTTCATGACCTTTATAATAATAATCGAAGTCTTTTTATATTATATAAGAGAAGGACTGGCTTATAATCATTCAATTAAATAAGTAAATCTTTTTTTAACGCAATAAATGAGATAAATAAAATAAGTTAAAAATAAAAGCCACCAATATAAGTTCATCCGGTTTCATCACTACTTATATTGGTGACTTTTATTTTTAACTAGAAGAGGTACCCGGCGTTGCCCGGGATAATTACTTGGATGTAAACAGAACAATCTCAAAAAATTAAATTAAATTTTGCAATATCTTAAAAATAAACACATGAAAATGCTTAGAATTAATACAGTAAAAATTCTTAATGAAAATTCGAAAAAAATCTTTTTAAAGGCTCACAATGGCTGGACCTCTCCAAGGATGCCACTGCTAGTCTAAATAATTTCTTACTCACGTAATCTTACCTCAGATGTATACTTAGTGTTGTTGCAATTTCCACTCTTCTCTCGATGTGTTGAAGCAAAATTTGGCCATTCATCACTTTGTGCAGTCTAGCGGTCGCGGATTCTTCTATTTACTTGCTTCCCATTTGCTCAATACATCACGGAGCTAAAGGAGTGCTTCCTCTCTCGTCTTTCCACTCTTTCTCAATAGTCTGCTAACTCTCCATTGTCTCCATTTACTGATCATTTTTAAAGATTTTCAAGAAATTGTTAAGTACTAAGAACTCTCTTTTCTAAGAAAAGCCTGAATAACAGGGATTCTATGCATTGTTACAAATTGAAACTTATCCATATTGCATTGTTATAATTCTTCGAAAGGACTGCTTTATCATTGCATCATCATTTTGAGCTCATTGTTATTGGTGAATTGCGTGTTGAAACCATTGTTGATACCTATTGTTGCACAAACTTTTATTTGCATTGTTGGTCATGAGATATATATTGTTGGTCCGTGCAGAGTGTTTGTGAATTGCGTGTTGATACCATTGTTGCAAAAACTTTGTCTTGCATTGTTGGTCATGCGATATTTCTCATTAATATGCCCTGCTATAACCATGAATATCGATTTTTTATCAATAATTATTATTTTTTCGAAATCTGAAGTAGACAGTGACCTTCCTCATGCTTTGAAGGTCATGTATGCGAAATTTCATCAAGATCGGAATAAAACTGTAGATTTGTATAAAAAACGTACAGACCCACCCACAGACAGACCCACAAACATCCTTCTTTATATATATAGAAGATTTATTTTATTTATCTCATTTATTACATTAAAAAGAGGACTTACTTATTTAATTGAATGATTACTTAGTCTAACCATTTTAACTAACTTTTCAGCAACCCCATTCTTTGGACCTAGTGCCATTAGGGAGCATCTCTATTCGGACTCATGCTCTATTATAGAGCATAAGTTGCGAATATTTACGGGTTGCTACAAATTATTTATAAAAAGCTCTCACTAAGTTCTGCACTCCTTACATATTTGGTATGGGATGGACGCATGGTAATTCGAAGTTGCTGTAAATTGACTGGTACCATCATTGGACGTCATCCAAAAAGAGTGGATGAAATTGATATTAGTCGTCTGGCCAACGAAGACCTGAAAAATCACTTTCATTTCTTTGGAACCGAAAAATAGCGTGAGTTTTTATTCAGGTTATTGGGTCGTTACTTCTATAAAAAATGATTGGGCTTAAAATTCCATTTTATAGTTAGTATTATATAGCAACCATAAGAATCAGACATTTACCTATCGGTCCTGGGCATTTCAGTTGCCTGACTTGTTCAGTATTCCAGCCACCAGGTCTGGTTACGTGTCATGGCTCTGGTTACGTGTCAATTCGTCGGAGTCAATTCGTCGACTGTGTCAGTTGGTCGGGTGGTTAGTTCGTCGGACGTCAATTAGTCGAACGTCAATTCGTCGAGGTGTCAGTTAGTCGGGCGGTTAATTTGTCGGAGACAAATTCGTCGAGTGTTGCAGTTGGTCGAGATAATAAATAAATGGTCGGGAAAATACTTTAATAAAATTTATTAACGAAAAAATTTTTGTTATTAATTTCATTACTAGAAAGGTAACAATAAATGCCTTTACTGTTAAAAATCAGTATTTAAATACAGCTTTTATAAACAATGTGATACACAGGCTAAAATGAATTGTAGCTACAATAAACGTGATCTTGTTGACAAATGGTCAGGATATTTGCCCCAAACTGCTTATACTGCTTCAGTATCCTTCATTTGCAGAATGAAATTAATAACTGCATAAAATTAATTATCGACAAATTTAATATGTACAGGAAATTTAATTTTTATTAGGTAAAAATTAAATAATAGCATAAATATTAAATTAAATAATATAAAAAAACGTTTAGATTTCCTGGCATCGAAGCTTACATCCTAACGATATGAAATCAGCAAATATTGAATAGAGGCTTAGGCCAACCAAAAGTGATAGGTAATTGCCGATGGCACACAAAAGAGCTATGACCGAAAATGCTCTGATCTCTTGTTGATGTTCAACTAGATTATGTGGAAACATCAATGTAAAATAATCAGCATTTGGTATATCCATAGACATAAACATCATCGTGAAGAGATCCTCCTGACAAGATTGATAGCAATTAACGCAGGGCTCCGTTTTCAATTTCAAATATATCTCCTGGGCTTTTCTTGCTTCTGCTTCAGTTTTGCATGATGTAATGTTTTCCAGTATCATGTATGGCAACCTTAAAAGGGAAAAGACAGTATATAATTTGTATATTCATTTTAAGAACAAAATAAAATTGATAACATATTTAACATTAGAAATTGAAAAATTAAAAATTATTCATTTTATTATTTACTATTAGAGCACCCGGCGTTGCGCGGGATAATTAGAGCTGTAGGGAAAAGCAATCTGAAGAACTTAAATAATCACTGTAATCGGCTTTTAGTAATTCTATCTTCTCTGAGAAAGCAGTGACACAGGCCCATCCCAATGGTATAATGTCCTCTAAAAGACCACACTTCTTTTTGAACAGTCTTAAGTACAGGTAATTCCTCGTTATCCAATTCTATATTAGTTGCAGAAATTTTGGTGGTTGATCAGGTAGCAGAAGCAGCGACCCCACCTTTGCAAAACTAATTTGGCGCGAACGTTGTCATTTTGAAAAAGGAGCTGTACACTGAGTGACCCGTTTATTAGGAACACCCATGACTATGCAAATCCGTTGTCATAACATTTACTGCGTATCAGTTGGTCACGTGACTGTCGGTACCAATATAAAACGAGAACACACATATCAACTGGATGACTTAACTAGGTTTCATTTGGCTTCTTGCCTAATTCAGTGTACTTCCCCTGGTTACTTCCTGGATGAGTATGGCAGTGAAAGCGTTGCTTTCGGACCAATCGTCTCATTTTCCCTGCACTGTTCGATTGTCGATTGTCAACTGCAAGTGGAAAACAAAGGATCTGAGCGACTTTGAGCGCGGGAAGATAGTTGGTGCCCGGCGAGGTGGATGAGCATTTCCGAAAACGTATGTCTTTTAGGTGTTTCCCAAATAACCATTTCAAGGGTTTACCAGGACTGGTTAGAAAATACAATAAGTAGCGAGAGACAAGCCCTGTGGTTGCAAACTACTCGTCGATCCAAGAATGAGCGTAGGATGGGAATGATTGTTTGTACGAATAGTAACGTAACGACTCCTCAACTAATCTTGGAGTAACAACACTGAACCATAAAATAACGTTTGTGAACACACTACCTGCCGTACTTTCGCAAGGATTGGCTACAACAGCCGACGGCCAGTACGGGTACCATTGATCTCCACCCAAAACCGCAGACAACATCTCCAATTTGCCCGTGGCACCAACACTGGACCATCGACGACTGGAAGAAGGCCAGCTGATCGGATGAATCGCCAATCACATTGCACCATGCAGATGGCTAACGCAGAATTTGGAGACAAGAGCACGAAGTGATGGACCTCCTCCTTTCTGGTTCCAACTGTTCAGGCTGGTGGAGGCTCTGTAATAGTCTAGGGAATGTTTTCTTGGCATACTCTTGGTCCGCTGATTATTGTAGAACTAGGCCTTAATGGTCAGGGCTACCTAAATATTGTTGCAGACCACGTTCATCCCCTCATGGCTACTGTGTTTTACACCCCATCCAAGATACTTCCAGCATGTAAATGCTCCGTGTCACATGTGTCGTATCGTCATAGATTGATTCCAGGAGCGCGAGAAAGAATTCCACTTACTCTTCTCGCCACCACAGTCCCCGGGATATAACCCGTTCGAACATCTTCGGGAAGAGCTGGAACGGGTTATTCGAGGCATGGGTCCACCTCTATTCAATTAGCATTAACTGGGAGCAGCTGTCGCATCCGCACGTACAAACATCACGAAACAATGCGTTCAGCGGCTAGTTGAATCCATGCCACTGCGAATTCGTGCTGAAATAGCTGCTAGGGATGGCACAACCCTTTATAACGGTGGTGTTCCTCTAGACTGGTCAGTTAGTGTATTTTCTGACGTTACCAGAGATCCCGCCTTAGCATCTTTCTCTTTCATATCTTATAGTTTCGCGCTGCTGTACTGTCTCTAAAGATATAGACGTACGAGTTACAGTCAGTAAATAAATAGGAAAAGGATATTTAACGAAACTCAAAATACTGTCCGATTTGTTTAGGCATTTGTCCCATTGTTACAGTAGCCGCAGAATTCCATTCTCGTAGAATCCTTTAGCTGCTGTTTGAACCAATCGCACACGCACTCCTTGACTCCATCCTCCGTTGGAAACCATCATCTCCGCAGTGCATTTTTTAGCTCACCTGGGAAGAGATTAGAACTTTGCGACGGACAGATTTAAATTATGGGGGAAGGCTCAGGACTGTGGTAAACTTTTTCATGGTGTCATCCTGCTGCACTACAACGTTAAACCGCACACAGCCAACGCAACAAAGGGAGAAGTTCATTTGGGAAGCCTGGAGCTCCCCCCCCCCCTATAGAGCAGATCTGTGTCCATGTGACTTCCACATCTTCGGTGAGCTCAAAGAAGCTTTGAGGAGACAATGATTTCAAACGGACGATGAAGTCAAGGAGTGCGTACACAATTGATTCAAACAGCAGCCAAAATATTTCTACGAGCATGGCATTCTGAGAACAGTGTCACGAAATTTCGTGACCAAAGAGAGTAAAGCAGGTGACGTGCAAGACATTTGAAGTTTAAATCTCGATTCTCGAATTTCTTCATCGCTGAAAAGGTGAACCACCAGAATGTAGCCGGTTTTTTGAGATGGTCTTACTCTAATTTTAGAGCAAACTTCTTTCCCTCAAGAGGTGTTATTTTAACACCTGGCACGTATCATTAGTTTAAGAGGTAAATTGATAATTTTATTTGAATTCATTGCCATTTGTTGTTGGATGACATTATTAAGTAGCGGAAGAATGGATCTACTTATTGTTTTCACAATGTCCGACTGTCTGTCTGTCTGTCTGTCCGTCCGTCCGTTCGTCCCCTTCAAAATTTCCGCATTTTTTGAGGTAGAAGGTTGAAATTCGAAATGTAGCTTACTATGAGCATGTGCACCATTACTACTTAGTTTGGTTTTTTGATGGCCCACTGGGGTCGGAGTTTCAGGGGCGGAAATTAGAGGGGACCAAAAAGTCTACGCGTATTTAAGCATATAAAGGTATGAAATTCGGTATGCAGAATCCTCTAAGCAAGGTCAACAGAACTACAAAGTTTGGGTCAAATTGTCCCAGTAGTGTCGGAGTTGTGGGGATGGAAGTCCCTTGGTCTTTAGAACTATGGCAGCATATGGCATGTGATATATCATTCGATCGGAAATGATGAGAGACGAAAGTAGATAGAGCCGTTTTTCATTTTCTAATTACTACGTTCGAGAAAATCAATTTTTCGATTAAAAAAATGAGGAAGGGTTCAAAAATGCAGATAAAAGGGTAAAAATAGATGACCTTAGCGCTTCCGCTACTTTCCTATACCTTCCACGGGAGAATTAATTTCTTGTTATGTAGCGCAAGAATGTCGGAAATACAGGGGTGGCAGTTAGAGCGGACCAAGTGAACTATGTGGTATTTAGGTATGTAAAGGAAATAAATTCGATTTGTATACTCCTGTGGGCAAAATTTACATTTCTATGAAGTTTGGGCCAAATGTCCAAGTGGGGTCAAAGTTGTCGGGGTTGCCGTCACTTGGTCTTTAAATCTATGTTAAAATATGGCGTGTGATATATCATTCAATCGAAAATGATGAGAAATCAAAGGCAAGAGGGTTCTTTTATTTTGATAAAAAATTGAGGATTAAAAAGTGCAGATGAAGGGGTAAAATTTGATGAACTCAGAACTTCCGTTACTTTCCTATATCTTCCTAGGGAGGCTTAATTTCTTATATAAGTTGATATCATCTAATATAAGGAGATTCTCCGCTTGATTCCCCGAAAGAACGTTTCGTTCTTTAAAACTTTCTTAACATGCAATTTTTCCATGCAGTTTCTATCTCCTCCGGCGGTTCTTTCCAAGCTTTCACATCGTTTTGTGGTGTTGCTGTTTGTGCGCACGCATCGAACATGGTGTGAACACCGTCTGTTGTTCATCTGTTTCGTTTACAAACCTCATATCCCACTGTAGAAGCGGAGCTGAAAATTGTTCAGTTTGTTTACATGTAAACTTTTTTCTCCTGTGATGATGATAATTAATTAGTGTTCATCATACAACGAATTTTCAAAAATGAATGAGAGCCACCAAACAAGAGAAGTCGCGTGATTTGCCAGAGCAGAACGCGTTAGAAGAGTGAAGATGTCTAATGAGGAAATATTGGAGTACCGAGCCGCAGGAAGTGAAAGAGAATGATACTCAACCCTGTCAAAAAGTCATGGGACAACTCTAATTTGCATGAATATGGGAAATTCCTTTGAAAATTCACTGTTGGCATTCTTCCCAGCACTACATAACAGAGAGTATGCTATTATAAGATGATGCTTGCGTGAATACTGTAAGAATGTCTCAAAGAAAAGAGTTTTCAGACTTCCAAAGAGGTACAATTGTTAGGTGCCTTCTAGCAAGCAAAACTGTTAGAGAGACGTCAACCCTCCTAAACATCCCGAAATCGATCGTTCACAACGTCATCCGGGCATGGAAAGAGAAAGGCACCACAAGTGTTCCACCTAGGAATAGAAGTCTCAAGCAAACCTCACATAAGCACCAGCAACGCAGCGAGGAGGTTGCAATGTTGCAAACATTGGACTTTGAAGCAATGGCGAATGGTCGAATGGAGTGATGAGTCCCGCTACACCATCTGGCAATTGGATGGACGGGTTTTGGGAATGGCGAACGCCCGGCGAACGTTATCGGCCAAGCTGTGTTGTGACCACGGTGAAGTTCGGCGGAGGGTCGGTGATGATTTGGGGGTGCTTTTCATTGTATAGGTTGGATGCAATCGTTTCTGTGGACGAACATCTAAACGCAGAGTGTTACCAAGTCATTCTGGACAACGCAGCAGTCCCATTTCTGTTTCAGCACGATATCGCACCTTGCCATAAAGCAAGGGCTGTAGGCACATGGTTGATGAAAAGGGAGTTCGAGAACTTGACTAGCCTGCACAGTGCTCCGATCTGAATCCCATTGAACATCTGTGGGACGTGTTGGAACGTTAACTGCGCGCATGTGCTGAATGTCCGAAATTCGTGACTGAACTGTCCAAGTAACGTATGGCAAATGGCGAAAAATACCTGTAGAAACGTATCAAATACTTATGGACAGTATGCCCCAGAGAGTAGAAGCTGTGATAGCAGCAAAAGGTTGACCAACAAGAGACTAAAATATGTATGTTTTTATGTGTTTCTATTAAAGTGATGGTGTCTCTTGACTTTTGATATGGTAGTGCAGTCTTTTACGAACAAGGTCCAGCAGGCAACTGGTAGCCGTATTGTCGTGGAACATCCAAGACAAATCATCCCTGATATTCCTCCAGAGGACAGGAATCTTCACAGAGAAGAAGATATACATAGGCGAGCGAGAATGTTCAAAGAGGAAAGACTTGAGTTCCGATCAGCGGCAAACGAAAGGAGTAAACAATGTTTTCTGAATGCCGCAAATTTCCACAATATCGCTCGCAATCCAAACAACAAACCTGAAGAGTTGATTAAGGCCCAAGGAATTCGCCTGCCGGAAATGCAAGGCGTTACATTTTGAATCGGAAAGAAACACGCGAAGCAATTTTCACACTTGCTGCAAAGGGAATATTTTTTCAGACACGCTCACACTTCCGAATGTTTTCTTGACGTCTTATACGGAAACAGAGAGTAGTCACAAAAACTTTTGGTGGAATATTCGGCAGTATGACAGCGCGTTTGCATTTGTATCTTTAGGCTGTCAAACAGGTACCATTTCAAATGGCCATCAAACGGAGGTTTTTCAAGGACAAGTTTACCACAAACCTGCTGTGCCTGCTTTCCCATCCAACGATCGACCTTCTTACTCTCAACTTTACTTTCTGGAACCTAATTGTGCAAATGAATAGAAGCTTCTTCATTCTAACAACTCCAATTGTCAAGTTCAAATATTTCAAACTCAGGACATCCTGCTCAGAAACCTCAACCCTTTTGCACGCGCATACAAGATGATGAAGGATGTGTATGGCCGCTCCACAGGAAACGTTCATATGGAGACCGACAACACGATCTGAGAAGATATAATTTGCCAAATGTCAATAAGGTAGCAGCAGTGTTTGAAGCCGACGATAGAGAACCGCAATTTTATCGAAATTCATGCATCTATCCAAGCATGGGGAACAAATTACAACCCATGTCAATTTTGAGTCCGAATTGTGATCCAATGACGTACCCATTACTGTTTCCTCATGGAGAAGAAGGCTGGAAGATAAAATGCAGGAGCAATGAAGGGACAAAAGTCAGCTTGTGGGCTTTCTACTCCTAAAAGCCTTCTACTCCTAGCTGAAATGCCAGGACTGTTTAATCCGGTGTTGCACGCGGAGAAACTTCTCAGCAGTATATTGTAGACGCGTTTTTAAAATTTGAAAGAGACCGGCACATTGGCTCAAATAAAATCAGAAGACTTTGAGGGTGGAGGCTCAGCTTGGCTTCATGGATTTCGTTTATAATCAGGCTGATAACTTTAAAATGAAAGCAGAAAGGCCTGTGTTTTACCTACATTATTTACCGGCAGCAAACCCGCATTGCAGCAAAACTACCAGAATGCAATTGCCATGATGGCTAAGTTCGGGAAACCAGATCTCTAAATCACATTCACATGCAATACAAATTGGACTGAAATAACAGAGCAGCTGGCTCCGTATGAAACTTCGATGGATAGTCCCGATTTCGTCGCGACAGGTTTTTGGTTGACATTGAAGGCATTTGTCGACGACTTGAATAAAAACTCGGTGCTAGGGAAGATGGTGGCATGGATGAGCGTCTTTGAGTTCTAGAAAAGAGGCAATGAATTACTAAAGACAAACCAATTTAAAATGTCATGATTCTCAAAGGCCATTATTTGAAGATATCCCTTTTGTCATTGGACATGGAGGATAAAATTAGTGAGATGTCAGATAGGGAAAATATTGTATCAGCAGAGATTTTCGATCCAAAAGACAAGGTGCTTTATAAAATAGTTGGCCGCGCCATGATTCATGGAATTTGAGATCACATTGCATGACTGAAAGATTTTTTTCGTGACCACAGCGCCAGCTTAGACGAGGCACTACCATTACGAAGCATAGAGCAACATTTGAAGTAATTCGGTAGTACCTGCAAGGCTTTCAACCTGCCAGAAGCAACAGAAATAATTAAAAACGACGTGATCGACTGCGCTGCAAATACGAAGCCAGCTTTAGTGGCAAACTTAAATCCTGGACAAAAGAACGCCTTTGAAGCATTTATGAACTCCGTTGAAGGATTCTCAATTCAAAAGTGCTTCTTCTTTTCTGATGCTGGAGGTTTTGGCAAAATATTTGTTTATGACGTCCTCATTTCAACAATGCTTTGTCGCGAGGACCGTGCTAAGTTCGTCGCTCCTGCTGGACTCGCTGCCACGCTGATGAAGCACGGCCAAACTGTCCATGCGGGTTTTGGGATACCTGTAAAGGTAAATAAGGATACTCACTCCCGTTTAAGACAGAATACTCCAGAAGCAAAAATTCTCATCGACACGAAACTTTTCATTTGGGAAGAAATATCCATCTGTCACATTGATCTCTTCAAATGCGTCGATGATGTCTAAAGCCTAGTACACACTAGTTGCAAATGCGTGTGCGTACACAACTGTTTCGTTACTCGAGGAAATGAATAAACTCGTGGAAACGCAACTAACAGGAAGAACCCCTTTCATCGGTCATGGAAATGCAGGTTCTTCCGTAATGTAGACAGTCTCTCGTTTGGTTCCTACACGATGACTTCTGTACAATTAATCTATCGAAAGTTCAAATCCATTGCAGTTTATGGGATAAAAAATATCGATTTCAGTGTGAATTACATAGGCCAACAAAAAGTAGCTTTTTAAAAATTTCTTTAGCTTTAAGTGCTGATACTTATGCTCATTTTGTGCTAAATCTATATCTAACTACAGTTTTTTTCTATCATGAGCTTAAGAAAAAAAAAATAAAATAAAAAGGAAACCTCAACATGGTGGATTAGTAAACTATATACAACTAGAGAGGCGTAATGTGGCACGAATCTTTTGGGTGATTTAAGATTTCAGAGTGTGAGTGGAATGTACAAAAATTTCGCTCGGATGCACTCAACAGATTTCGAATTTCTGTTATCTTTAATCGGCCCTAAAAATTGCTAAAAATGACACGAAATTTCGGAAGGCGATTTCCATCACTAAAAGGTTTAGTATTTTGGTATTAAAGAAAATAATATAAAAATAAATATAGAAACTGCCCAAAGATTTTGACTTATATAATAATACATATTTTAAAACTACGGTTCACTTCTGTAATATTTTATATTCCCGTAATATCTTAAACAACAATGAGAAATATTTCTTTAACTCATTACAATCGTTAATTTATATTTGTTTAAATGTAAATTATATTTCAATGTATAAATAAGATATTTTTAAAATAAATAAATAAATAAATGAAATGTATATTTTAAAATAATAAATATATAAATGAGATATATTTTAGAATAAATAAATTATCATTTATATAAACATATAAATTAAAAAATAAAAATATTAAAAAATTGAGAAGACTTTATTTATTTATTCCTTTAAAGAAATGAAAATAAAATCACTGATTTTATTTAAACAGAGGAGAGGGAAGGTTAAGGAAGGAGGAAAAGAAACGCTCCCCGTCCACACTAGTGTCGTTTCAATCCTTTGATGTGTCGGAGAAAAACCGCCTTCCGAGCGATCTTGCCCGTTGCTTGCTTCGAGGCATATTTTGACACAAGCAAACCGTCCACACTTGTTTCCATCCGTTGTAAGGCAACGGGCATTTGCAACTAGTGTGTACTAGGCTTAAGAGATCTAAAAAACAATAATGTGCCATACGCAGGAATAACAATTGTAGTGGGTGGAGACATTAGGAAACAAGCTCCCGTTGTTCCCCCTGGGACCCACGTACGTATTGTTGAAGGCAACGTTAATTCGGACAAAAGCTTATGGGGCTGAGTTGGAATTGACACAAAGCATGAGAGGAAAAGTTGTTTGCCGACTGGCTTCTTCGTGTAAGATCGGGCATGAGGAGGAAGGACATATTTAGCATCACGTACGTATTGTTGAGGGCAAGATCACAGATGACATCATTACGGAAGTCTTTGGAGAAGATATCAATAGCTTCTCGACAGAACATTTGACTTCTCGCGCTATTCTCTTCCCCAAAAATCAAAACACTTTGGAGATGAACGATTTAATACTGTATAAGCTGCAAGGGGAAACAAAGACGTATTTAAGCCTCGACGACGTGGAGTGCGAAAACGAAGAAGAGAGACAAAATTACCCGTTAGACATTGTGAATTACTTAACTCCAATGGGATAGCCACCTCACATAATTCGTCTCAAGAAAGGTTGCTGTGTCATGCTTCTTCGAAATTTGAATCCAAAAAATGGACTCTGTATTAGCCGATTAATTGCGGAAAGCTTGCGATTTAATGTTATTGAATGCAGTGTATTTTAGAGAGAAAACAAAGGAACGACAGTGTTCATTCCAAGGGTGTTGCTGGACACGGACGACAACTTGCCATTCAAGCTGACACGAGAACAATTTCGCGTCGCCTATTCGATGACTAATACAAAAGCACAAAGACAAACATTTGAGAAGGTCGGGTTATATTTGCCAAATCCTGTCTTTATACATGGACATTATACACCGCACTCTCTCGAGTAGAAAGTGAAGGTAGAGTTCGAATTCATTATAGATCATGTTCCAAGCAAGAAAAAATATTCCCCAATGATCTCAATACTTATTTTTATAACTGTACTAGCAGAGGACCCGGCGTTACCCGAGGTAAACAGAACAATCTCAAAAAAGTTAAATTATAACTCCAAATTGGCTAAGTAATAACTAAATCAATGTAACACAGAGCGATGGGACTATCCATTCTCCAGCTATAAATATATGTATGTTTCGTGAAATTTTATAAGATAATATACGTAAATTTCACATGCTGTAAGCCTGACTGTCTTGCCTTTAATGAAAAGTTAAAATGTGGAGAGAACAGTTATAGTGAAAGCAGTTCACTAAACAAACAGGTAAGAAAGAATTTTCATGTGAATACTCAAGTTATTATTCCAGTTAATAACGATAATAACATGCAACATATAGAAAGTCATATTGACAAAGATTATCAAAGTGTTAGAAATAATTTATCCTTACTAACAGAGGGCTAGAAACTATTTAAAAATGATATGAATACGATTGCTATAATTGAAATTTATTTAAAAAATTGATGAATTTTTTCAAAAATTTGATCTATTTGATAAGAACTAGGAATTCTGTTGCAGTATGCTTAAGAAATAAAAAAACTACAGGATTTAATTTAGAATTAATTAAGCACAGTTCGACACCGCTTTTATTATAAATGGATTTCCCCAGAGAGAAGGAGACGATTTAAAAAATATGATTAGAGAATTATAAAGCCCATATTCAAAAAATTAGAATAATCGTGAATTTGGGTGATATGAATCATTAAAGGGACAAAAAAACAAGATATCGAAACACAAATTGAAATTTTGCTTTAATGCCATGAAAGACTAATATGACACCTTTAATAATCGTGCAAACCAGAAAAAATTGATCATCAATCTGGAAAGAAAACGAGATAGTGATAAATTCAATAAATTACAATATCGCGAACCATTAGTTCAAAATATTAGAATAATTGCATATCATTAGTCGAAACATCAATAAAAAAGCGATATCTTGTGAACAACTTCATACTGACACTTGACTTCTTCGGATTGGCTGCTTCGAATTGGCTACTTTGGAATCATGGGTCATAAACCTGACATCGCACCAGCAAAGAAAGAGGCATAAAAGTGGAAAAACTCAGAAGGAGATCGCAGGCCACGTCACCTCCTGGACATCAATTTCGACGACATCCAAAAGGTGATATTTCCCGAATATTGGATCTCCTAGCTCCTCGTGTCCCTTGTCCCTCGTCAATCAACAATCAACACTATCGTCCTGATAGGAAAGGACTCCATCTTATCCTCTGGATGACTTAACTAGGTTTCATCTGGCTTCTTGCCTAGTTCAGTGTACTTCCCGTGGTTACTTTCCGGACGAGTATGGCAGTGAAAGCGTTGCTTTCGGACTACTCGTTTCGTTTTACCTGCACTGTTCGATTGTCGATTGTCGAAGGAGATTGCTGCTGCCGTGAAATGTTCGCAGACTACCATCTCAAGATGTCTGAAGCAGTTCAAAACCTGTGGACATTTTTCAAATAACCGAAAAAATTGTGGAAGAAAGCTGGCCACTACACCCCGAAAAGAAAGAAGACTCCAAAGAATCGTGAAAAAACATCGCTTTAGACCTGTCAAACATCTCCATTTGCTTTGGAAAAGAACAGGAAATAATGCATCTCAGTCGACAACCTTACGACGACTTCATAAGTTGAAGTACCACTCAAGGGTTCCGAAAACAAAACCCTTGCTATCACACAAGCAACGTCAAGCTCGGATGAGATGGTGTAAACAAACGTTATTATGGGGCGAGGAAGATCGGAAAAATGTCCTGTTCAGCGACGAATCTATGTTCTATGTCAGCTTCGGTGAAGAAGGGACGACGTGTGTGGAGATTAAAAGAAGAGGCATTCGCCAGAGAATGTATGAAACGGTCCGTCAAGTATGCAACAAGTTCATGGTGTGGAGATGCATGTCTTCAGAAGGTGTCGGGAAACTCTGTGTTTTCTCACTGTACGTGTTCATCAAGATGTTCTTGAATAATACATGATTCCTGCGTCTGAAGATTTCTGTGATGACGAGTTTGTGTTTCAACAGGATGGCGCCTCATCTCACACTGCAAAAAGCACCATGAAGTGAGCTACAAAAACACAACGTGCAGGTATTTCTTGGCCGTCGAATTCTGCGGTTCTCAACCCAATAAAGAATGTGTGGGGGTAAATTCTCAAGTTCCGAGTAATAAACAAGAACCGATTAAAGCTTTGGAACAAACCTGGTCAAGGATCACAAAAAACAAATGTGCCGAACTTGTAAATAGTATGCACACAGAGCACGAGCAGTGATTCAAGTACGTGGGGATGCAACGCGATATTAGGCATTACTTTATATTTTAAGTGTAAAGAAGGGCTCTTTTATGACAACAAAATTTTTTGTTGTGGTAAAAGAGCCCTTCTTTACAATGAATTACGATTATCCACATACCTCTTTAGTTTTAGTTTCTTTTGTGGACATTTGCCCAAGTTTTAATTTCTCGGACAATTGCCTAATTTATACTTTTTGTATAATTTTAATTACTAGAATTATCATCAATTACTTCATATAGTGTTTGTTGGCCTCTTTATAAATTTTGGCCTACCACTCTGTAAGAGTGAAGGCCTTTGTTTTCGTTTCAGGACTCAAAAATTTTTTTTTTTGCTGAAATCAACTTGAAAACTCATGATTCGTAGAGATATGTTGAAATTTGTATATATGTATGTACGTATGTGACCAATTTTGTGCAGCTAACTCCTCTGAAACGGCAAATAGCCGAACCAAATAAAAATTATGCATACTTAGAGGGTTCCTTAAATTGTGCCTTATACTTTATGTCACTGATGATGGATTTTTGAAATCCGAAATGTACACCTGAGTCAGTAAACTTTTTCTATGTGGAGTAGTGTTCCCTGTAACATTAATAAGGTCAAAACTATTAATGATAGAAAAATGAACAAAACTGCATTCAATAGTATATAAAACAAAGCATGCTTTAAACTTTGACCGACTTCATGCTGACGTCATGGGCTGATGCAATCGAACTACAAAGTTGAGTCAGAAAATCTGCTCTCTGGCAGAGATTAATTTAGTCTGTCTCCGGCTTCCTTTGAGATAACACGATATTTTAGGTGTCATTTGTTTTATCTTTTTGCGCTTTATAAAATAGCTTAAAAATTAAATCTCAGTATTTAATAGTATCTAAGATATGCAGAAGTAATCTTTTGGGGGCAGCAGTCCTAAGGAGACAGTCAATGCGAGTGTATTGAAAAATATTGGATTTTTGAATTTCTGACTTAAAGACCATTAAAAGTGAAATAGGAATGTCTGAAAGACCCACTCTCTATCTCTTTGTCTTCATCGATAAAAATGGGTTCAAAACTATAAAAGTTCAACACTTTCAGGGCTTCTATCTCCTAAACGGTTGGATCAATTGAAAAAACACCAAGAATAAAACATTTCTCGAATATTATGTGCAATCTGATATATATCATTAAAAATAGGATCTTTGTAGATCTGATTTCACACTGTGTAGATCAAATTTAAAACTATTCAAATATATGGTATTATACGTAAGTTATAGGAGAGCAGGCGTTTTTCAAATATTTTGAAATGTAACTTTTTAACGAATGTGAACCTATACTGACAGACTGGTCTAACTACAGACGACTGATTGACGCTGATATCAATGATATTTGTATCGTTAAAGCTTTGTACAATGGTGTAGTGAGATCTTTATTAGGAAGTGTTTATTCTAAATGGTCAGATTATTATGACCACCTGATGTTTGTAGGCAAATTAGCTATGATTTCGCGCTGAAGTTGATAAAGAGCCGGACTAGTGTAATAGGCAAGCAGGTTCTTTACCACGACATTGGATGTGAATTGTTTAAGAAGATTATAAGTAAACGACGCGATTTAGCAGCCTTTGATGATTGTTGGTGCTGGAAGCCATGGAGCTAATATCAGAAAAACGGCTGCATTCGTTAAATGTTCAAGAGCATCTGCTGTTAAATTGTTAAAGACTGGACTGTCTGCCGGAAAACTCGGCCTGAACATGCTGGTTGTGTCCATCAATGTTCGGGCAGAAAGGACAGTAGCAAGACAACAGAAGGGAAACAGCGCATCACATTACTGCAGATCTTAATCAGGGATCCTCTCAAATGATCTCTGAACGCACTGTTCGCCATACACTGCATTGTATGGAATATGGGAGCCGAAGGCCAGTTCGAACACCTTTACTATCTGCAGTTAACAACATAAAACGTCTTCAATTCGCACAGGAATACAAGGATTGGAAAGTTGTGCATCGGAATTAAGTCATATGGTCTAATGAACCACGTTTTCAGTTGCATCATGCAGATAAAAGAATGAGTATCGGACGAAAACTGCATGAAAGCATGCAGCCCACATGCATGAGTACAATCCTTTAAGCTCGTGGGGACAGTAATAGTTTGGGGCATATTTTCCTGGCATAATATGGGTCCTTTAATTTATGTAGAAAAAGTCTGAATATCAGAATATATCTAAATATCTTTGCTCATCAAGTTCATGCAATCATGTTGATGGTGTATCGCAATGGAGATGGCTTCTTCCAACGTGACGATGCGGTATGCCACGCTACTCGTATATTGCAGGAATAGTTTCAAGAAAAAACAATTCCTGTGCGTTGTTTGCTGCCAAAAAAAATTTTGCTACTGAATGTACGCTTTAACCCCTATGTTGATTCGACAATTGAAAATGATAGTAAGGCGAGATTGTTGCGAACGCCACGAACGACAACGAACCTGGCTCAGGTGGCCCCCATAATGACCAAATCTCAATCCAATTGATCATTTGTGGGAGAAAGTTGAAAGAGCCATCATACAGGTGGTTCCAAGACAACAAATTTCACACAACAGAACAGTGTTATTCATCAGGCAAAGACTGTTATGACAGCCTATAAGAACCAGGGAAAGACATCATCTGCCAAGCACAACATTGCCCGTAAGTCGAAGCTCACTGATAGAGACTGAATGGGTTTGAAGCGGATTGTGGCAACACCACCTAAATAGAAAGCCTGAGCGCGGAAACGTTATACATTGTTACATCATGATACAAAGTCATAATTTAGAGCTTATTATTGGTAGAAATGCGATTAAAGACGATGACGCTTACTCTGCCTGATCGGGCGTTATTAGTCAAGTTGTTTTATCAGAAGAGCGACAATGCAAGTGCTGCCCTTCGTGAATTCTGGCGATTGAAAACGTTACGAAGAGGACCAATGAGCATAACTAACTTACGGAAAATGATTGAACGATTTGAATCTACCGTAACTCTAGGAGTGCAACCAGGCTGGGGACGCAAACGAATCAGGCAGCAACACGTTGAAGAAGTTGCAACTGCTGTTGTGGAACTGGAGATGACTACTGTGCAGAGTACCAGCAGTGCACACGCAATAGCACGCCAAACAGATATCCCATATTCGACGGTAAGGAAAATATTGCATAAGATATTGACATTTTATCTCTATAAACTCACACCTGTTCAACAATTGCTTCCTGGAGATGAACGTACCCGAACTAACTTTTCGTTGAGATTTTTAGCACGTATGGAAGTGGATGATGCATGATTATGGCAAATTTTATGGAGTAATAAGGTACTTTTTTATTTGAATGGTGATACCAATACCCACAACTGCCGTATTTGGGCTTCATTACATCCACAAGTGTGTCTGCCAACTCCTATGCATTCACCGAAACTAACAGTATGGTGCGGCTTTATTGCTTCTTTCATCATCGGCCAGTACTTTTTTGAAGAAATCCGTCCCCGTGGACCAGTGACTTGTTCCGTCAATTCTGCCGATATGCTTGAGACTTTTGTGATACCACGATTGCAGGAAAAGGGTTCTCTGAATTCTACCATTTTTATGCAGGATGGTGCGCCACCGCATATCGGACGTCAGGTGCAGCAGATCTTGCGAGAACGTTTTTCAGACAACAGAATAATTAGTCGTGCATTTCCCATGGTATGACCACCCATATCGCCTGATCTCAACCCTTGTGATTTTTGGTTATGGGGATATTTGAAAAGCCTTGTGTATCAAGCACATGTTTCTGACCTCTCAACCTTAAAGGATCAAATAACGTTACATATCAGACTAATTAATGCAGATATGCTGCGAGCTGCCATAGAAAATGTCGTGTACCGCATGCAGCTATTGGAACATCACACTGCTGGTCATATTCAAACACATTTGTAATTAAAAATAAAACATTGTTTATTGTTGTTACTAAAGTTCGTTTGTACGGTATTTGTTCATTTGAAAATTAGGTAATCACTATTTTCTTGAAATAAGTGCCCCCTATGGCGACTTTCGGTACTATTTTTTTTTGCAGAAATCGAAACTGCATGTTCCACTAAGTATATACACTAAAAGGCGCTGAATTTGGCCTAATAAAATTCCCGCTAGCGAGCTCTGAACACCTCACGTTATTTCTTGCCCACCCGGTACATTTTTGTGTGAACATTTTATATCAGAAATTTTTTTTTTTAATTGTGTTGCACAAAGTTTATTTCTTATTCTACATGTGGCCTCAAAACGTATTCTACGATTTAACTAGCGGCTGTGTCCCAACACAGCCCCGTTATTTTTTTTGATTCCGTATCATTATCTCGTGGTAGGCCTGTGCGAATGTACCATTCCGCCTTATCAATTTATTTTACATGAGTTGATGCTATATGCTAATATTTTGAACCAGTTATTCGAGATATTCTAATTTTTTTTATTATTTTGCAACCGCTCTTGTATTTTCTTCTAAAGTAATACATTCCTGTTGTTTTGTTTGAATAGTTACCTTAAGTCAACTATTCCTGTTGTTTTGTTTGAATAGTTGCTTATCTTTCATGACAGTAAAGCAAAAGTTCGATTAAGCGTTCAATACCTTGTTTATTTTGTTTATTTAGTGATTGACGTCATCCAAATTGACGATTATTCTATTTTTTTGAATATGGGGTGCATATTATTTACAAGTAAATCATGATAAGGAGGATATAATTTCAATAAGTCGAATAATTCGAAGAAGACTAATTCCAAGAATATTAATTTAATGGTAATCAGAGTAAAAAATAAGAAAATGAAAAATATCATTAACATGAAAAAAAAAAATATATAAATCTTTATCGACATCTGACATAAATGAAGATTACAAGATATATGTATTTAAATGAATATCGTTCACCCCCTACAAGGATATTATTTATGGAAACACGAATGAAAGCAAAAGAAAAACAGTATCATTTTACCTGGATTAATAATTCAAGAATATTTGTGCGGAAAAAATGATAGGATGTTCTTGAAATAAAAGGAGAAAGTGATATTAATAATATATGAAATGGTGAATACGTGTTTGTGTCCCTGTTCTTCTATGATTTTTAATGCCAGAAGTGTTTATACAAATATAGAACAAATACAATAATTGATTTCTGAAAATGTTGAACATTTTGATGTATTAATTCTTACGGAGACAGTTTAAAGAAAATTAAGACATACAATTTGATAATTTTTTGAGTTATTGAATAACTAGAAATAAGATAAAAGATGAAGGAGTCACTCTGTAAGTGATTCTATCAGATTTTTAGGATTTGTGAAAGAAATTGACTACAGATTTGAGAGTTAATCAAAAATAATAAATATTTAGTTGGTGTTTTTTATAGACTCCCACAAGGCGATCAGTCAATTTACTTGATATAATGAAAACTCTTTTAGATGAATTTGCACTCTCTAATAATTATGTAATTTTTTGCAGATGATTAAAATATCTTAGAATAAAACGACTTTGTAAATAAACTTATCAGTTTATTGAATTTTTACAAGATGAAAAACTGTAATGGCTTCACGGCGAGAATAACGAACCACTTCAAAAACCTGCAATGACTTAGGAATTGTTAATTTTAACTTCCAAGATGTAAAGTTTGTGTCTTGTGATGTTGCTTATCACATTCCAATCATTTATCAAAACAATAAGTATAAAAAAGAGGACATAACTTCTGAGATTTACTTTAATATTAATAATAAGAATCTAAATATTTTTAAAAATTACGAGCACAAAATTGGTGTCATCTAGTTAATATTGTTGATTTTGATGAAGCGTATGATTAGTTTGAAAGCATTATTATAAAAGAATATAGAACTTTTTTATTAAATATGTAAGTGTAAAATTAAAAACCATGGTTTACTCTCAATCCAAAAGAGAAAATTAACAATCGAAATTTAAAACATAAGGGAATTTATAGTTTTAGAACTGAAGAAACGTAATGTAAGTATTAGAAAATTAGAAATAAGTTATGGCAATTTTATTTCTGTTCAAATCTCAGTTAGCATTCAAATACGGATCCACATTGTATTAAAAGAAAATGTTCATTCTGATCACCTCTGTTATTGCTTACAGTTATACACACTTTTTCAGAATCATCCTGTATATTGGTTGAATTTTTCCCCTGCATTTTAGTTATTATTTTGTTTTGTAATTTTATTTGTATAAAGTGTTTTATTATACAGGGTGATTACAAAAGAACTTCACACTTTTAAAAATTTAATACATCAAAGCTATTCAGAATATAAACACCACATATGGATTCTTAAAGAAAAACTCTTGTAGTTTATTTTGACACAGTCACTACGTTTACATGCACGTTTCGATCCGGATCGACTTGAGTTAATCCAAAATTGCCTCGCGTTTACATGCATCTAACTCGATCCGGATC